>JAQIXG010000235.1:0-38130 GCA_034700105.1 Oconnorella tubifera
AACTAATAAAAAACTGAAACTAATTGCTAAATTACTAATTACTAAATTACTGAATTGGTATTATCTTCCTAAATAATTTATAAAAAAATATATAAAAAGGGGGGGAAATGTCCGGGGGGGGGGGGAAATGTCCTACACTCAGATAAGATACTATAGCAAATGTTGGATCAAAGTTATCTATTTAGGACTGTGCATAGTAAGTCTATAGCCTACATTTCTGTATGCACAATTTTGTAAACATGGTTAAAATAGCTCTGTTACTGTAAGCCTAGCCTATATTATAGGCTTGCAGCTCGTTTAAATCGTATAAGCATAGCATAGAATATATTATTCTTAGCATCGAACATATAATAGGTTATATTTTCGTTAAAACAGATTTCGACGAAAATCGTTATTATTTTTAAAACTTAAGCTGCATTCAATGGCTCATTCAGTTCGTTTTAAAAGCTATTTGTGTGTCGTTGAAATCTAACTGACTTTCAATTTTGTTTATTCTAATTTTTCAATATTGTTTATCTCAAATATATTTTTTAAGTTTGTTGGTGGGTGGCTCCGGACCCCGTAATAATGAGCCCGTGAAATTGTAGACGTAGCTCCCTATATATGGGGAGTATGGGAAAACGGGGACATGACAGGGTTTCCATAGGGGGAAGCATATTTTCCCAGATATATATCTACATCAAAACAAATTTCTCTAAATAAAAATTATTTTCAGATTGAAACTAATCCTCTTAATAAACTTTCATTCACAAATCGTAAAAACTTTAAACAAAGTTTCTAAAAATGAATAATTTAAGAAATCTCGATTAATAATCGGTAAGAAATTAACAAAAATTGAAAGAAATTGAGTCCAATATTAATATAAAAAGATATGAACAACTACAAACAATAATAGCCTGCAGGCATTTTAATATAATTTCAAACAATATAATATGCATGGTCGGTGAATAACAATGAGGTATATATAGATAGATATAATATAATATACATTGATAATAAAATATATCATAGTACATTTGTACAATCATTATTCTAGAATAATCTTTGATTATTAATGAAAAATAAGTCTACAACATAAAATTAAAGCAGACATTGGGTAGCATAGTAACACTATCGGTGTAAATAATCCAAAAGAAGCGGATAGCGGAAGAATATAAATTACTGTACTGGTTACAAAATTGTTTAGCCATATGGATAAAAAAATGCGCAGAAATATTTTGCATGCAAAAAGTTTTCTATAGTCTTCAAATTGTTTAAAATATTCCAGCCGATTAATGAGCTTTCTTCTAATATCAGTAAATAAAGTATACATTATAGAAATATGATTTCATTTATTAGATAACGTTTTGACATAAAAAAAGATATTAAAATATTAAATGTTTTCTACATTCTGCAGAGAGAGCTTTTAGACATTTAAGTAAATCGTATGTCATCTAAAATTTAGCTTCTTTCTGTTGTTTGTTATCACATTAACACAAAATGCTATTTAGTGACATGTAGAGAACAGAGTAATGAGAACGCGACTTGTAACACAAGTAAATTACAAAAGTATGCAGCAAGTTGAGGTTCAGGGGATTCGAACCCAAGATCTGTCAGTCCCGAGTAATGTACACTACCATTTCACTAATGAACCATCTACTGAGGTCATATTTGAACTTAGTACGCAAAAAAGAAATGTTGTGTGATCACTAGGTTCATACATTAGTACCGGAAACATAATCAGCATCAGTTCAAAGAAAGTATATAGTGTAGACTGACACACAATACTAGAGGAAAATATAACGAGTTATATATATACTGCATACGTTTTATAAGTCTGTCATTCTCAAGTCTGTGTCATTCATGAAAATAATAATAAACAAATATTCTGTTACCCTTTCTTCAAATCTACAATACTAATGAAAGGCGCAATATCATAGAATAAATATATTTATAAGCGTTTGATAATAAATATACCAAATAGAAATTATAATTTGCAAAATACTGATGTTGATTACAGACAGTTTAGATTAACAATTTATACTTTAATTCCAGTTCAGTGACAAATCATCTACAGACTTTTGATATGTGACACTATGTCTAGAGATATTTGATCTAATGACATTTGATCCACCCTAACAGTAACAATAGCCTTAACTCTAAACCTAGCCCTAATGTCATGGTAGATCAATTATCGGTAGAACAAATATTGGTAGAAGTAGTGTAATAGACCAACAGTATATAGATGAGTTATCGTAGCACCTTTATTTTAAAGTAGCGATTGTGTTTCAAGTATAATCAATCAAGGAAATGTTTAGATAAAAATCTAACGGGTAAATGAAAAATATCACTGCAGCTGAAATGAAAATTGAGACAGTTGAGAAGATGTCAAGTTTTTGCAAGATTTGTAAAAGAAGGAATCAAATAAACTCTACGATAGTGAATAAAATTAAACTAAAAACCTAAAAATGAAGCTAAAACACCTTTGTATCCGAGATCAACAGAGAGTCAAAAGCCTGATTAAGAAAATTGAAGAAATCATATATCGCGTTATATATTAGCTTTGCCCGTTGTGTTCTCGCATCAAAAGACAAAAAACTATTTAATGACAATGAGTTAAAAATATATCCTACATAATCAATTAGACCACAAAACAGTCAAAGATTACGTCAATGCTATAGTGTGCAACAATCAAGGGATGAATTAACTTTTGTTTTTTTAACACAGACAATTAAAAATTCACAACAAAAAAATGCTCTTTCATTCATTTAGGAATATTGGAGCCATGTAATACCGCTTGAACAGAGAGGTTATCCAATAGGCAAACTAAATATCTGAAAGAACTGATAATATTAATTACATGCAAACTATAGGAATTGTTTCAACAACTGAAACAACATTCCACACAATAGATATAATTTAAGCATTTAAATGTTGCATTATGATAAAACTAGATTAAGAGGTTCATCTAAAAAGAAAAATAAACAAAGGACAACAAAGAGGTAAAAGAACATGCAGGAATATATAAGTCGTCTTAAGTCTTCAAATGAAAAGAAATGTAAAAATAAATAAGATATATTAGAATAACTCCTATTTACAATTGTGGCGTTATAGAGCCAAATTACAAAATATAAACAGAGAATATCATGAATAAATATGCAATGAAATCAAAATACAATAGAAGTAGTTTGTATTTTAGACTAATTTATGACATAATAGGATTTATTATCATCTATTGGACGTAATTGTGCATCTTGAACATACCATTTTCAGAGATGATTATCTACTCAATCATGACAATATTTCAATACCCATTGTCTTATATGCTATTTTTTTTATTGATGACTGCTCGATTGAATTGAAACGCTTCACAAAATAAAAAAATTCAACATAGTTTTGTTCCGTTAGTTAATGTCACATCAGCATGAAAAGACTATCATATCCCACGATGCGTTTTTAACAGTGTATCAAATTCTAAGGATAAAATACCATTTTTCATTACTGATTCCGATTCTCTGTTTTAGCAATAAATACAACTTTCAATACAGCGTAGGTTGAAACATATACAACATCAGTCCTGCAGTTCAATACAATATGCACGTTATTTAAATGTAAAACGAAATCCTAATGGAAATAAAAGTTAATTATTAAATAATAACGAAAGAAATAAATGGTAATATCAAATGGTATAAAGATCAACAAAGTAAAAATTCTAAAATCAAGTTATTAAATTTTAAAATGAAAAATATTCTGAATATACCTTTTATTATATTTAAATATAAGTCTTTATTTTATTCATTAATATAATATGATAAGATTAATATAATTACGATATATCGATAAAATATTTGAATAAGAAACTGTAACTAATTAAGTACTACCATGACTCGTTAAAACGGACCCGACAAATTAACCTATTAATTCTTAAGGTTAGGATTCGGGTTATGGTTACGATTGGAGTTATGACAAAGATGGAGTTAGTACCAAAGTTAGGGTTAAGCTTAGGGTGTTTAAATTGAGGGGGCCGTTTTGTCTGGTTAACTTATTAAGGGTCATTTTGTCAGGGTACTAAGTAATACGTTATCAGCGCTTAAAAATCAAAATTTTAAAACTGAATATCACCTAACTGTTAGAATACAACATTGAAGAATATAGTAATTAATTAATTACAGTAACTATCATTATGGCAAGTACCCTTTAAGAATTAAACAAATGAAATGAAATAATGCAAGTATTGACTCCCCTAATCCCGATTGACTATCTCAAAAAATTTAACACTAAAACAAAATCTGTAACAAAACAATGAAAAAAATCGTCTAAAAACTTGAATTTTATCTTAGCACTAAATATAATATATATCACTTGTATATACAAAAAGTTATCGATTTCGATTTGTAATAATTTTAAATAATGGGTTAAGTAAAGAAATCTACATTAAATGTGTCAAATTAAAATGAACTTTAAAGAGTAAATTAAGAATACATATACAATTATATATATATAATAAACATTTAAAAGTATATATAGAATAACTCAATAAATCACGTTACATAACTTCAACATCAATATTCTAGTTTCTCTAATATACATATCAAGTCACAAAATATCAAATTCATACGTAATTTAATGTAATTTATGTAAGAAACGATTTAATAAAATTTCAGAATTATGAATCTTGATGCTTAGTCGAGTGCTGTATAAAATTGATAAATTATTTCTTATAATTTACAAATTAAAAATTGAAACAGACTTAAAAGCTTTCACAGCCAACATTATAATTGCTCAATGATAAAATGATGTTTACCATATTGTCATTCCATTTGTGACGAGTTTGATGCTATACTACCTAATCACAAAATATGAACTGATTACTATCCCATTTATTACTACATTTAGATTATATAACAAGTTTTAAAACAATATATTTGCAGCAAAATTTGTTCCGCGTACTGAACTTATATAATTGTGGCAAAAAATAATCAATAAGCATTGAGTGATCAGTAGCTGGATTGATTTAATTATAATTGAAAAAACAACTCGAGTGATAATACTATTAAGAATAAAATTTTTGCATAAAAAATAAAGACTCTATTTACTTTAAATATATAAATATTAAACATGCCGTGAACTGGTAGAACAGAAATCAAAACATGAAAGAACTGAAAATAATTTTTCTTTGAGAAAAAAGAAGCACGCATATATAAAGATTGAATTATTCTCAATATTTTAAATAACTAAAATATTTCTTCAATGTCTTAATGTCAAAAAAACTTCCGTAAAATACCCATAAGAATAAATTCCGCCAGAAAAATAAAGAGAATTACTCCATACAACTACGCTCAGTTAAATACCGAAGAAATATTATCATTTTACACCAATCAAACTGCAGCGAATGAATTCACGAAATGTATACGATATACAGAAACCATACGATTACCTAATAATCACAATTGAAGTCATCATATAAAACGATGTCATTTGATAACTTAAGAAAAACAATGCTATCAATAAAGACGGCTGTACCCATAACGTATCAACAATGCTCGCATAAACAAGTTTCGCGATCGGATCATACAAAATATTAGCGATGAGAAGTTGATAAGGAATAAAAATGACCCGTTAAAGTCAAATATCAAGTCTGCAGGCTACATCAACATAACGAAGTCTCGCTTAATTTATGTGCAAAGGATGATCAACAAATTAAAACGAAAAAAAATAACGGTAATCTATAAACAGCAAGTTATTATCCCAAAGATTGATCTGTGATCAAATGTTCATTTATTGAGAAAATCTTTTTTTAACAACTGGCATTTAATGTTGTAATCAATTATATCCTAAATTGGGTTTAAATCATGCTAAATGATGAAATATCCAAAAACAAATTATTATATAAAAATCAAAAAATTAAATGTTTTTAAAGCTATAAGAATGAAAGAGATAAAACCTATCAAATAAAATATTACAGTAACATATTCTGTCAATCACGCGCACACGAATTATTACCAAAGTTTACATTATTAGTAATAATCGACACAAACAATAAGACTGAGTTGATTTCTATAACATATAAATGAGCAAAAACCATCAAACAGACAGATACTTCAAATCACAATGCACTCAATAAAACTAACAACAGATTCAAACAACACCACTGTGTACAGAAAGCAACGATACGATTGGACAGATTTCATAAACAACAACAACAACAACCACCAATAACGTACAACGTAACAACACTATTACAAAACCTTACGAAAACAAACTCAAATTATATATTCGCAGAAGCTTCATCCGTCGTTTCAATTTTCGGAAACATCACTTTAACGCTATTCTTCGACGACGACATCCAATCCCTCCCCAATGATTGATCCCCCGCCACCCTCCTATCGTGCTCACCGAACGATGACATTATAAACTCCGGCGGCCAACCAACCCGCGACAATAAATCCCCTGCCGTCGGTATCCTCGGCATCACCCAACCGGCCAGCCTACCGACCCCGAAGAGATCCCCATCAGTCGATCCGCTACTGACACTCGGGGGACAGCTATGGTAGACCGACCCGGCGTAGATGTCCTGGTGGCGGTAGAGCCCAGAGTGGAGATCAGTGGCGGGACTGAAGTTGCCTCCTGATGATGATCTCTCGCGGTCGTCCTCTTTACGAGACTTGTCTCGGTGTTTAGACGCATAGACTGGGTACTGGGCTCCGTGGGTGCGAATACGATGCATCTTTAGTTTGTCGCCTCGTGAAAAACGTTCTTCGCAGTCGGGACAACCGTAGCTAAAAAAGAAAGTGAAAATTTGAGTAAAAATAGTCTTCTTAAGCCATTAAATAGTCTTAAGTAAAAAGAGTCTGTAAGAAATATGAAGACTAGCTAGTCATGATTACGGATAAAATCTGAGAATGAGATGAATATGTAATGACTAGATGAGTGAGATGATGCTTAATAATGTCATTATAAAATGACTTCATTACGCCATAATGCTTATTTGGTTGCTATGTCATAAAAAAAGCTAATGACAGTGACTCTCATTACATAACATCAATGTTCAATCATTGAAGGGACGATAGCAATGTTATCAACAGCATATGCAAAATGAGATAAAAATTCCATCCTAACACAGTCTACTAAACGCCACTCATTTGGTATATACAAAATTCAGCAATTAATTACACCACAGGAGATACAACAAAATGTTAGTTATAGACATAACCCACTACACATTTCATATAAATATAAACAACTATCAGCATCTGTAGTATTAATTATTACAAAACAAAAATATAAATTACTAAATACTAAATACTACTAACGGTTTATCCCCAGTATGCAGACACATATGACGATCACGATTAGCTTTCTGAGCGAACGTCTTTGAGCAATACCTACAAGGATTCCGACTATGCTCATTCAGACAATGTCCCTCAAGGTCTTCAAACGTCATCCCTACCTCTAGATTATTACACACGGAGCAGGAATAAGGCCCACCGGGGGCAAACTCTATACTCAGCAACCTCTCCTCGTTCTTACTGCCTCCTATTCCATTCCTCAACAATTCGTCCTCCACTGCGGGACTGTCGTTGAACAAATCACGCTGCATAGCGCGCAAGGGAATGCCCGCTGGACTCCCGTTGCCAGACATCACGCGAAATACATCCGCCATCTTTGCTAAAGAGGAGGATGAATTCATGAGCTCGAGAGAACGATCTTCCTCGTTTTGACAATCGGTGTTTTCCACTTTGAATTTGATTTCATCGTTCGTTTTAGCGTTCTGTTCAACTCGCCCGAAACTTAAATCTAATCCATGACTTTCTGAATCAATAACGGCTCGGTTGGCCTCTTTCGATTTTTGCACTGCGATGCCGCGATGCGGTATTATACTGCGTACAACAGGCTCAGCTTTGATATGGGAATCATCTTGGGTGCAACCCATGGGAAGAGCTAAAGTAAGATCACTAGGAGAGTCTGAATGAGAGATCTCACGATCAGATAATACGACGGCTTTTGGAAGCTTCTGTTTACGCTTATCACGATGCAAACCTTTTTGATTCTCAGCTATGAAGCGCTCCGGAGTTCCTCCGTTGCTTAATTTCTCGTTTCCAACACCGTTCTTTGCAACATCTTCATCCGAGTGAAGTTTTTCATCAACTCCTTCGTTATTATTATCATCATTAGCGACATCATCTTTGCTGTTGTCCGTTGATCTATGAAATCCATTTTTAGGTCTGTTATAAACGCGAGGATAATCTAGCAACACTGCTTTAACGCTACGATCAATTTCATTCCCAGACAAAGTGAAATTTTTAACCTCGGATTCAGAATTAGTATCGCAATTTAAAACTCCATCTGTTGGATAAGATGTTTTCTTAGCGCTGAGAGAAATACTGAGAGTTTCCTGTTTAGCGACACCTCCGTACACCTTTCCCCCATCATCTGTCATTGGTTCAGAGGAATAAGCTAGACGATGCGTTGCTAGATGATCGGCGTATCGTAAAGCGTCATCAAAAGATGCAGGACAGGCGAGACATGTGAATACAGAATGATTTTCTACACTGAGAGGGACTGTTGTTTGTGAATCTGTAACCCAGTCGCATTGATTTAAAGCGTCAGTGGGAGAATCATCTGATGTGTTGAACCAAGGGGATGAGTTGTCTCTTCGCTGTGAATGGGTCTGTAGGAGAAATCATAATGTATTCAAAGAAAGGTTCATATGCTCATATACGAAATGACAAATTCAAAAGAGTTACCATATAGTTGAATTATAAGATATAATAATTTTTATGATCAATAAGGATGATAGAGATAAAACAAATGAGAAAATAAAAAAAATCAAGTTAACACGAACATTGTACCAATAAATAGTAACTGCAATGTGAATTCTTAAAAATGCAAATATTTAATTGTTGTAAATATTGCTATTTAAAAGGATCAATCAGAGATATCTACAACAATAATATTACATAGTTAATAAAAATATTATACCGTTACATAACTGATAAATTATCCATACCATTATATATTCATCAAATATTATTAAATCACACCTGAAATCAAACCTCCAACTATTCATTTGTAAATCTGAATCGATGACTAAAATTAGAAATACGAATGAATACAAAAAACACCACCAAGCCACAACATTAAAAAAAACCAATAAAATAAACCAATCACCTTGAAATGCTCCTCATACAGTGCCCTGTCCACAAATCCGGTATTACAATAAATGCAAACATCCACCAGCACTGCGTCCCCGTGTTCATACCGACAATGAGCGGCCAGCGTCTCCCTATCGGAGCACCTTTGCGCGCATACCCCGCACCTAAACGTGTGCTTCGCTGCGTGGTTCGACAAATGATCCTTGCGCGAGAATGTCTTATGACAAATGGCGCATGAAAAAGGACGATGTCCGGTGTGCAGACGCGAGTGACGCTCGAGATTCGAACGCGACGTGAAAGTTTTGAGACATCGCGTGCAAGTCTGAACACTGTGCACCGCTTCGTTGTGTTCGGCAAGTTGCTCACGCGTGATGAAAGATACGGAGCACTGTTTACAGTCGGAGTGAAGCGAGGTTATGCTGGGAGGGCTGGTTGAGCTGCTACCACTGGCTGCGCGTACGTCTAGATTAAATTGTAAGAAATAAGATTTATAATAGAGAAGAAATAAAAAAGAAAGAGATTCGGATAAAAATGTTCAAGTTTTCAAATTCAGTTTTATTATATATATCTGCACTACTAGAGAAATTTTATAGAAAATATAAATTTAACAAAATTCTACAATAGTACAAACTTTAGTAAAACAATGCATAATATTCGATATTAATCATTCAATAAATAATAAATAGCAAAAGAATATATATTCCTTTGCTTATCTATCTTATGCAATAGATTGTAAACAATCTGAGGTATACTGAATTAATTAACCTACTCTATGACTAATTCTGACCCCCCTATAATATATTCATCGTGTAGCCAATGACAGACTTGGATAAATTAAAATTACATAGTCAAATTTACTACAATAATGCCAAATTTTCAGATTTATAAGCATGATATTTCAAATAATTAAACTTCACGTGATAACTAAATACGCAACAATTAAACAGAAGAGCCTTAATCTTCAATTAGTGTACAATTATTATATGAATGTACTTATTCTGAAAATTGCAAGTACATTCCAAAAGAGGAAGATAATTATGTAGGAAGCAGTACTTGCAAAAAAGGACTTGTCTAATTTCTAGAAAACTGCCATAAGAACAAATAATGAACAAAATATGCAGATGACCTATAGATACAAAATGAGAGAATAAGGGTCTATAATAACGAATGGATGTTATTAAACTTCTTAATTAACACTGGGAAATGATGAATAGCCATAATTTAATTAAATTGTTAGCATAAGGCTATCATCGTAATTATCAGCTTCAAATGCTCTAGCTATATCTATACATATGAAATTTAAAACTGAAAGTAATCCAAACTTAATTATAGACCTAATTAATTCTCTAAAAAAAAATGACATCTAATAATTGAAATGATTATCACAAATCATTGTTAACTTCATGATGTGACCTTGATAAACTAAAATTTTGAGACTGCAGCATAATTTTGCAACTACAGAACTCGAGCGAAAAATGGTACTTTTTTAGAAAAACCCGACTCATATTTCCGGGTAGGAATTACGATTAGGGTTAAGTGTAGACTTTCCTTATAAATTATCAACAAAAGTTACCAATTAAAAGAGGATAGAAACAACTTTATATATAATAATGTTGGCAATTGAGCACTACATGATGATCATAAATTGCTCTCCGTTCTTTTATAATATAATGAAATTTTATAATGAAATTTGTCAAAGTCTGCTTAATGTTAACATTTATTAATTAGATAATTCTGCACTATGCACATTAAAGTCATTAAACGTTACAAGTGACTGAACTTTTCCCCTTCACTTTAAATAAATCATTAATAAAAGTTATTCCAATTCAATAACCATCAAAGAAATGAAATGACTATATTATTTCTACAATAGTAAATTTTAATAGTTAGATAAGACTTACAGTCTACAAACTGTAAAAAGTGAATAAACGTTACTATTACTGGCCAAATTATCACATATTCACTAAAGAGGTTTTTTTTACTCGATCCTCTCTAAAGCTCAATCTTACTGATTTTATTTTTAAGCCACTGATGCTGCATGATGAAATAAAATCCACTAAATGAATTACTATATAATTTTGTTTACCTTTTTGAATATGAAGATCAGTCAGCGGTGATCGTTGTCTTGCGCTATCATCAATCGACATCCTCCTACCCCCCGTCACTCCATTTTCCTCTCCCCCTCCTCCATACCCCAAACCCTGCCTCCACCCCTTCCCACTCTCCCCCTTTCCTTCCCGTTTCACGTAATCCTCATTTGAATTATTTCGTTTCGTCGTTAGATTTCTCGGCGAGGCATCAATTGGCGCAAACAACTCAAATCCGAAATATGGATGATATATTTTACCCGCGTTTAAATCCTGCCCCGCGAGCAGCCTATCCTCAAATCCGTCATTTATTCGTCTTCGTTTACGTCCGGTTATGTTTTTCTCCTGCTGATCGTTCAGAGTCGCTACCCTTCTGCCCATGTTATAAAAATCGTGAAGTTGCGGAGCAGCAGAAGGAGGGTAAAGTCTCGGTACATGCCTTGCTGAGGGGCCGCTGGTCGTGAAGCTCTCGTGGACTTTTACGATAAGTTCTTCTCCTTCTATTTGACCAGAGATGCAGATGAGGCCGTCGATCTCAACGCGTCCAGCGTACAGCTCACTGGAGCGACATAGGTGGAGTATAGCATCGCGCAGGAGATGGGATATGACGCGCTTGTCATAGAGCGTCATTGCTGCGTTGTAGCTTAAGAAAGGATGTTGTGACAACTCATACTACAACAAGGACATCCCACACTTGAGCCCATCAAATTCAGCCTAAAGAATTCAAAAAAATTTGATAGAAAACTGTGGAAATATTATTGTAACTTATATAATTAGCAAAACTTTATTTCAGTAAATTTTCAAAATTATAACAAATGTTACAAAACAAGAATATCAACTTTTCACTATATTTAGATAATATTTGGATAAAGATCACATTTATTAACAAAATATTACTTTGCTGAATAAAATGTCTAATTCTGAAACAAATTTATAAACTTATGAGAAATTTATCCTACATAGGTGAAGAAAAATATAAATTATGTTCTTAAACTAATTTTCTATATATTTACAATGCTTTCTCATAATAGATGTATTTAGAAATTCGTTTGGTTTTAAAATTATTTTATTACATCAGTTTCTAATAACTGACACTACTAAAAAGAATATTATTTAAAACTTAAAACTTACTCTGACACTGCAACGATAAAAATTACTTTCTATAAACTATACCATTTTAAAATATATAAAGTAAATATACATTATACCATATGTATATTTTTACACCCGCATTTATTCTTTTACTAATTTATATTTTATATACCTTTTCACTCAAGTTTATCCATCTAGTAAAATAGTAAATTAAATTAATAAGACATTAGCGAAATATTAGCAAGACATTAGCGAAATAGACATTACTGTTCTGAGTAAACAAAATGATGCTATTCAGCAGAAAACTAGACAATGATAACTAGTTACAACTTCGCCAAACATGCCCATCAACACAATATACAGATTCCCACGACTAGTCTCTCGAAAGTCAACCTGTTGTTCTACCCAATGCATTCAATCTCTCTTTCTATCATCGTCACACAACACAGACACATGTGCCCATTGCGCTACAGAAACAATCATCACGAATCGATCGCTGGAGGGGAAACATGGCGACGACAGGAAGTAGTCGCCACGAGAAACAATGCAAAGCACGCGCAATACAACGTGGAATGCATGATATATGTATTACCAGTAATTATGCATTGAGAGTATCATAAGGGGCAGATAGAATACCAACATAAATAGACAGACAACAGCTGTGGGGCAGAGATTTTCATGTTAACTTGAAGCAAAACTGGCCAAACCTGTTGCTGGTCATTATTTTGAGAAAGAATTTAAATGCAAGAGCACGTAGGCTTTTGGCCCTGCAGTGTCGGACAGTAGAATCACTAATAGTCAATGTCTTAAGATGCATCAAAATAATGGTACAAACAAGTGATCATTATAAGTTTAGTACCAGGGGCAAGAAAAGATGATTAGATTAAATAAACAGTAATAATAACCCAATTATAATTTGATGATCAGATCAAAGGATGTAAACATCCATTTCTCCCGGGCAATATCTATTTAATTATTAAATTATAAATGTTATTTAAATTATAACAATTAGAATTATAACAACCGTTTTGTTTTTAATATAAATACAGAAACTGTCCTGTGCAAACGTTAGGAATTAAGAAATTTTCCAACAGAATTATTGAAACTAATCTAAACCTAAATGCACATTATAAAACACATGATATAAATATTATCATACCTGATATAAGAGCAGCTAATTTTAAATAGCTAACTTACCTCTTTATATTAAAATTGATTTACGAAACTAGTCAATTTAACTGACTTAATGATAAATTTACAAAATAAATTATTAGGATATAAATATGTTTAGAACCTCGTTAATAAGTTAATAACGAAGTCAATATTTCTAGCATAATAAATATATATAAGCTCAAAATTTAGATAGTCCTTTCTGTTCGGTAATTTTCCCTCATGTGACAGCATGACTAAAAAGGAAACCACTTATAATTCTTCTCATGACATTATTAATAAACATTACACTTTCCCAAAATAATAAATAACTTCATCTAGTAATATTTCAGAAAGCATAATATATTACAATTAGAAACACTGCCAGGATCTTGAAGTAATCTAACTTACAGCATATTTATTCTGTAATAAACTAGTGGTAATTAATACATTTATGTTAAAAGTAATAAACAAATTTTTATTTTAAATTTACTCAATTTTCAGGCAAAAACGAAACAAATACAAAACAGATAATACCTAACCAGCAACATCAATTTATTTGGTTACTTACCAATAAACTGATGTTGCTAAATTATAAATTTATCTGTCTATTTATTACTAGTAACTTTTTTTACAGTTTGTTTATCTTCAATCTTTATCTTTGTTTTGTGTAAAAACTTAAAGAGTAATATCTAATTATCTTTAACAACGAGACTGATTATACACTAGGCAGCAAAATCATTTTGTTAAAATTTATTTTCAAGAGGAATGATCTGGTGAAATTTTATTTAATTTAGATTAAATATACCTCTTCTAGATACTCAAACGGGATTTATTCTTACTATTCAAATGAATTATATCATGATTTACATAATTCAAATGTTACACTGCTTATTAAAAATTATAAAGAATTTTCTAAATGAACAAATTCAATCAAACTCAAAACAGACAAGTCCTGATTCGCTTCTCTCAACACAATGCACTAAATAATTGTCATCCTTATATATCAGACAGTTTAATTTTTTAATCTATGAAATATTTAACCCAATCAAAAATCAAAGTTAACAGAGACCCCACGGTATTATAACCACAGGAAAGCAAATGTTAATAGAACACAGGTGCAATGGTATTAATATTCCCAAATACTTCAAATATTGCATACCAAAACTTAGCCTACTTACACTACTCCTTGGTAATGCACGCTATCACTCGCATTCTTATAGAATGCCAGTGATATAGCATACTTTCTTTCTCTCTCCAATATATACCAACAACAGACCTTTGATATCAGTTGTCCCATTCAGAAAACTTTGTGTGAACAGGTTGTAGTTCACAATTGAAAGCACACATCTCTCCCTCTCGTCCTATTCTTATATTTTTTTACACTACAATGCCACACAGATAATCCAAGTAACACAGAAATAATTCCTCTCTTCAACTTTTCAATTTGTTAGAAGCGAAGGTAGAGAGAGAGCTCAGTTAAAGTTTGCCAACAAAAAAGTTATGTAGCTTTATATTCAAATAGAAACATAAATGAATACAGCAGCATAGTTCAACATGAATATATCAATATTAATATAGAAGCAATTTGTGAAAATACCAGAGTTAATTTGTGAATATAAAAAATAAAGAATATCAAGCATTCATCAATATATACAAACAGTTTTTAAAAATATAACAATCTGTAAATATAACTTTGCATTATCAATTCATGAATTGATAATGCAAATTTTTCAAATACTAAATTACACTTAGTACTTGAAAAATGACTTTCAATACATGGGAATCATTAAATAAGATCGAACTGATTTGAAACTCAATAAGTAAATACTCAAGTGATTTACTTATTCACTTGCTGTTTGAGTTCTAAGTAAAAAAATGAAATTTTCAAATTTTAAATTTCTTCCAATTCTCTTCTAAACTGATTTAAGCTTTGTAATGCATGCTTTGTAAGTGTAATTTGAAGGTCGACAAGATACACTGGGTATCTCTGGCTCTATTCTTGACGGCCCAAATACTATTCAAAATATACAACTCATATAGAAACTCTGACTATGTAACCCGTTTTCTCTTTACTTAGCACATCCAACAAAAATTTCTTAATCTATTTTGTTAGTTACTCTTTTAACTGTATTGTTAGATGTCGTGAGCCTTAGTAAATGGACATGTGAGCCATTAATGTTATTTTTCACAAGATCATGGGGCCTCACGGGGCCGTAATAAATAACTCATCGGCCTCTTAAAAGCCACTTGCCCAGCCCTGCTCTATCTATATACTATCTTAGTTCCAGTAATTATAATAAACCACAAAATAAAGCATCACAATTCAATAAAAAACACTATTAGATTATATCCAAATATAAAAAATACATAGATTAAATCCCACATCATTATTATAAAGATATAACACATACACAATTGGAAAGTACCACAAAATTGTCATATCATACAATAATATTGACTCAACTTACAACACTAACTTGTGACATTTCAACAGAGAATATCACTAAGCACCTCTTAATTATATAATGATACAACTGGTAGTAATATGAAGTCATTAGTTGATTACCGGCTCTAATATGAAAATACTATGAATTTTTTCATTTATTTTACATTTGATTTTATAGTTTACATTATTAAAATCATAGGATCAAGGTTGCTCAAATTACAGGCCTGTCATGTCATCATTTATGACAAATGTCATCATTTATGACATTCTAGAAGGGTCAGCTTAATAATAACTCCATAGGAAATAACATCTCTGCTGATATCTAATAATTACCATTATTTGAATCAGTAAAATAAAATTAGACTTACATTCAGAAAGCTTTTAAATCCAAAAGTTCCAGACTACACAGTAATTTAAATACAATCTAATATCCAAAAACATGACTAAATGAAACTTTTTTGATGAAGTAATAACTTTAATTGTCAAGTATCTCTTTAGCTGACGACAGCTCTCTCACTCCTAAACAAATAAAAAACTAACAAAAATCTTACAGAACAGGGACCGATCGATTAGGCGTTGAAAGTCCAGCTCAAAGGCGACTAAACGAGCGCTCTGACTCTATAGTGGAGACTGAAGTACACACTTCATAAACTCAGCTCAGCCCAGGCCATTATAAGTTATGGGACACTAATACAGGGCCATAGCAGTATTAATTTTGAAAGGAAAGTTATTATAGAAACCCAGACAAGCATGTAAGAACTTGAAAGAGAAAATACTGAAATCCTGGTCTATATTATTGCAAAGAGGTCAGCAGTGGGGAGAAGCGCTAGCAGAATGGAAATATAACTATTTAAAAATGACAGTAGAGAGAGAGAATTAGGGAAGAGAAAGAACTGTAAGCAGTAATAAAATCTAGGTAAAAGAAGAAAATAAATATATTTTTTATGTTTTCATAACATTTTCTATCTTTTATTATTGGCGTTTTCTAAATACTAACAGTCTTCAGTTACACTGAACATATGTACAAACAATCCGCTTATATTTGATTATTTTTGTCAATTCTGTGAAATATTTTTGAAATAAAATGTGTACAACTAATTCCTTTCGCATTACACAAAGTTATATAAGAATTTCACAAAAAAAAGTCAATTTCAATTTAATAAAAGAATAATTTTAAAACAATTTAGCAATTTAGATAATCTTGCAAGATCATTTTTTAATGTCTTGTCATAGAAACTTTGGCAGTGGTTTATCAGTTATACATAGCTTTGTCAGTCAAATAGAATAAATATTTATAATGAACCCATTCGTATAAGTATAAACTTCATCATATCTCACTATACCTTTCTAATCTTACTCTTCATAGATATTATTCATAGATATTATTCTTCATAGTTCACTACTTTTCAACCCTGTAAACAAGATTGAGATCAAGTCAATCTTGTAAGTTTACAGCGATTTGGAGATTGAAATTGTCTTTTTAAATAAAGAATTAATTGAAACTGCAGCATCATGTCCATATTAAGCACTATAAATATGAAAATTGACCTGCTTCCATTAAATCCTCATAACTTTAAAAAACTAAGCATTTCTAAACGAAAATCTGATAGTCAAATATACCACTACACTAAATAGCAAAAGAGGGAGTCACTATATAGTTATCTTTGTCCCATTTATCTCAATTTTGCAATGATGGTAATATTTTATCAGCACATTCAGTAGAGTGGAGAAACCATATACAAATGCAATACATTGACCTCATATAATCTATCTGTCAATTGTCACGGCCTAGTTTAAAGTTCTCAGATCTAAATCTCCCCACCCCCTCTACGTTCCTTCCCCTTTCTCCCTCCATACACCCCTCCCTCTACTCCTCCCCTCCCTCTCTCTCTCGGTGTCTGTTCATTTCTCTCTCCCTCTCTCTTTTGTCAAAATTGCTCTAATAAAAACTCCTTTTGGCCTATGAACACTATCAAAAAGTTCATCTTCACTTTACATAAATTTACAAATCATGATAAGATAAACAAATTGTGGGAAAGCTGAAATCTTTGTCAACGAAACACTAGACAGACGAAATGAAGATGGTAATTAAATGTACTGTCATGGAGCCTAGTTAGAGACGACAAGTACATTTCAGCCAAAACCTACTTATAAATGAAAAGCAGACAGTCTCAAGAAACTAAGAGTTGAGTGATAGCCATTGATGTATAGTCAAAATTACAAATTTGTACACAAACCTATTCCTAAAATTATTAACAATAACAAAAATTGTTAATGAATATGAGAAATTAGACTTCAAAAAACAAAACTGATAATAACAGATGATAATTGTATTATCATCTGTTATTATCAGTACTACTATATTGTTTTTAGACATAAATACATCAAAGTTCGTTTCACTTTTAAGCTATCAAAAAATGTTTTAACTGATTTATAATCTGTCCATAAGAAATCTAACTTCACTTTTATATATCAATTAAAAACCATGTTTTAATTAAGCATCAAAATGCTACTTTCACTTGAAATTGGTCTGTTACGCGCACTTAAAATCAATGTTCAGTAACACTAATGTCAAAACTGACTATTAATATATACTGTACTTCTAACGCACCGTACGTTGTCAGATACCTGACAATTCCGAGGCGAATTGTCAGGTATCCGTATTAATAAATATCACTTTCCACTAATTCATATTTGCGAGTAATGACAAAAAATTATATCAATCTACTTAAAATGTTTTATATTTTTCGCATCTAATAACTACACTTAATTGTAATTACTACTTACAAACGAATACAATAAAAATTACGAAATAACTTCGATATAAACTTCGAATTTACAATTAATAAATCGCAGTATGTTCGTAAATTTTCATGATTTCCTATTATGTTTTACTTGATAACATAAATCTTCCAAAATGAGATAAAATATGTTGTCTAAATAAAAATATTGCTAAATAATATTAATAATGAACTCATTATTTAAATGGTTTTTACATAAGTTGAGAAATTTGTTCTTATTCATAATTTTAAAATATATTATGATCATTATGCTGTTTTCACTGTATCATATTGCGTTGCTTTTATTATAAGATTTGTATAGTAAACTCAGTTTGTGTTATTTAGTAATAATACCAATAATATTAAATGATAATGCCCCAACATTCCAATATTAATTGTATACATGTCTAATGATGAAAAAAAGAATAATCAGCACATTAAATGATTCTACTCATATTACAATATGAACTGAAAAACATTCTTTGATCCCCATGATGCAATAGAACATTTTTACAGTAATACAAATATCAGATATCCCTTAGAAATCAGTAATTACAAAAGACTTTCAAAGCACAATTTGTGCAAATTTCTACACCATAACTTATGACGTTAGATTCATTACTTCTTAAATTACTGTTAAATTTTGCCAAGTTTTACAAAAGTTTTGTTCCATAGTTCTGATATTTCTTTTTGTTAATATTTAGTTTCGTAAACTAAATATTACTAGTTTACTATTAATGTTAATAAAATGCGTTTACATACAATTATAATGATTAATTTAAAATACGAAATTAAATAAGATCTATTAAAGAAATCAATGCAATGCTTGATCAACAATTCGATTTTAATCTGTTTGGCTTCTTTCTCTCTCTCTGACAACCAAACTGCGATGTCTTATTATGCCAGGCATAATGGTAAATATTAAATCATGATTAATTCAAATAAATTATTATGTCTAATGAATGATTAATTACCAGAAAATTTAACTTAATATAAGTTAAATACATCTCTAAGATGCGTAAATAATTTCCTATCAATATATTCAATTTCAGATCAATTAACACTCGTAAAAACCACCCTTTCCCATAAATTTTTTAAACTTTTTTTTGGATCTCTCATAAAAAGAACGTCATAGTTTTCCTATTCTTTTTATTAACCCCTCTTCAATTTACAATTAACGATGTGAAACCTCTTCATTTTGATAGACAAGAGAAATCATTAGTAAAAAAATTAGCCCGTTATTTGATCTTTTAAAAAGACTATTTTACCTTTTAAAAAGACACCGTATAGATCTTGAAATTAATAAAATATTCTAGTCTGCCACTAAAAAGTAGCGCCTTAAAATATTTCAAAAATCTCTATCCCCCATTGTGAATTGTGGATCCGGTCTCATTCTACGGGCAAATTTCTTTCGTAAAATACATTTTTCAACATCAAAAAACTCACATATGAAGATTTTAGCTAATGAATATATTTCTAATTCATTTCTAATTTGTTTCTAACCAATTTTTCATTAATTTCTCTCAATATTTATCAAATCCGTTCATTCATCTCGATATCTTTCTATATTTTTATTTTTCAACCTACAGTGCTATGGTGCAAAGATTGTCTTCGCATATTTTTGGCAGTCAAAAATTCTATCCTTCATGATCGCACCCCCCCCCCCCTTCCCAAAAACTTTCGCAGAATCCATCTTCTGCGCCCCCCTTTTTTTAACAGGTTGACACCTTTATTTAAAAATATCAAAGTTAGTATAACAATTAGATAATAACAATGACATTTTAAAATTTTAGTTAATGTTTAATATAAGTTAGCTATATTTTATATAATTATTCTAATTTATCTGTATTAATTTAACAATTATATTCAATTTATAAGCTTTTTAAGCCATTAAATATTTTCAAAACGTAATATTTTCTACTCTTTAGAATTTATTTAATTATTTATCTATTTATTTATAAATAAATAAATATATATATATATTAATTAGATTATTTATTTATTTATGTCATTTTTAAAACGATAAATATCGCCAGTAAAAAAGAGACAATAATTATAGAGCTATTAAATGCTATTAATTTAATTTAATTTAATTACAAAACTAAATAAACTAATTTTACTTACATTAAAATTCAGGAAGAAAATCTTGGTAGTCGTCTTTAGCGAGGCATCGATTTGTCACAAGATACACTCCTTTTGTTGTTAATAGCAGCTTTCCAAGAATTCAATTTATATATTTATTATGCATAAATAATTTATTATTTATATAGAATAACTACGATTTATTTATCAATATTAAAAATTTTGCTAATGATCGTGCGTGATGTGTTCAAATGTATCAATTATAAACAATTAAAATGTAAATAATTAAAGCGAATGAGTCAGATGTAAACCATCAAGAATTAAATTCACAAATAGTAACTTTTATTAGAATGGAAAGCGAAAAATCATCAAGTGCATTTGATATTTCGCAATAATATCATTGAAAATTCTTCAGGAGAAATGTTTTCACAGTCTTCCATCTACAGAGCAGCGAATTTTATTAATTTCCCCGATTTCAGTGACAAGTGTTCAGCGATCTTTCTAAGCTGATCTTATAAATATAAGATTTTAAAAGTTAATCTTATAAAAACATATTTATAATTTAGTTCCGGTTTAGCATTAATTTTCATTAAAGACGAACTCGATCATTCGACGTTCAAATTTAATTAACGACCTTTTCTCTTTGACAAAATCATATTTGAGTTTCAATTCTACTCGCTGTAAATATAGCGCCGCTCGACGCGTAGCGAATAAATATGTAACGAATGCATTTTTAGTTTCATTTCTACTCGCTATAAAATAGCGCCGTTCGACGCGTAGCGAATAAATCTGTAACGAATATATTCATGCTTAAAGGTAGCTAATTAATAAATTAGTTACTTAAGTATTAATTATAAATTAATTAACTTAATTAGTTATTTAATTGATTAATAAATTTAATTAATTTCTCACCGTCTATCCATTTTTCGAGGAGGGAGGGCTTTAGTTGGGGGTCGTTTTATCGGGCCCATTTGTCAAAACCGTTTTATCAGGGTTGTTTTGTCGGTGCCGTTTTGTCGCGGACCGTTTTGACAACGTACCGGATATAGACTGATAGAAAACTTTATCTTATATTAGAGATTCTGGCATTTCCATGCTTGACTAGGGCCTCACGGAGGGCAGAGACCGTCACTGGGCCCTGAACATGGACTTTGCTGGGGGCCACATGTTGGGGGGGGGGGGGGAGGGAGCTATCGCAAGGTTCGCTCCAGGGCCCCCCAAAGGCATCTACGCCACTGAGTTATAACTTATAACTGTATAAAATAGTACATTAATCATACAATTCTTTCTAAATTGCACATAACGTATTCGTAACCAACTTTATAACAAATTTTTACAACTGGAATTTTCTTGGGAAGGGCGAGGGGCGCATTTTTAATTCTAGGAAATAAAAAATTGAATGCATGTATACAACAAAATATAAGTTAACATCAATATTCATTATTTTAAAACAATTCATTATTATCTGCCAACCCAAAGTCGAATGCGGCACTATTTTCATTCTTCTAAAGAATCTGATGAGTTGCAATAAGTTGTCACTTAAAAATCTAATTTCTAATTCCTGAACCCAGCTAGATTGCAGAGTAAATTGTAAACAAATTTGCATCTTAACGTATAATACGTTGTATCAATTATCAGTTGAATTGCTGTATAGGTATTCGGACAAAAATCCCCCGGACATAATCACCCCCGGACATAATATGTCCAGGGGGAATTATATCCTATATTCGTCTTAGCATTTGAGTAAGTAACCTTACCTATTTAACGTACTTGACGGTATTTTAATTGAGATTGAGAAAACAAAACCTAACCTTATCGATACCTATAAGTAACGTGTCAACAGTTGTAATTATTAGAATCAACATTTACGGCTACAGAATATACATTATGTCTGAAAAAAGGATGATAAAAGATTACACTCAAGTGTTATTGTTAGTGACGAATTACACTTTCAGGCAAAATTGAATGTAACACATTAAATGTGATCAAGCATTAATGTTTATATATTGAAGGCCATCTTTTAATTTATATATGGTAGATTTTAGGGGGTAGTTTTAAATCATTTTTAAATTGATAAAAAAGGATTAGCACTTGGTCTTTAGCTTTCTCAATGAGAACTCTTTAAATTTAAACAGTATAATTAAACTGAGTTATTGAATTTCATATAATTATAAAAACTAGTCCAAAATTAAATATAGACATATACTGCATTATTCACTGTTAATAAAAAGCATTTAATCTATTCATTGCCATTTAGAGTATTAAGAAAATTATATCTGATTTTGCTTCAAACAAACAATCCATCACTTGGATCTTGCAACTGCCAGACCGCATCCTTACTATCACAACTCTCACTGATACGTTCATTTGCAGGTACATCAAAAAACGATTGCCTCTTTCCTGTCATATTCTTATTTAAAAAAGAAAACGTTACACCATTCGGACTAGAATTTTTTTTATCCTGCAAACCGTATCGATTTTGAGCTTCCCCGTTATCCGGGCGAAATGAAGTCATTCCTCTATTAAACACTGGATTTTCTGAAGCAGATTCATGATCGATTGAATGCACTGGGTAGATAGGTTCATTGGATTTATCACTGAAATCATCGTGAAACTGAAGCATTCGATTCATATGAGCAATACGAGGAGGAGGGGGAGGGGTGAGACCCAGGGCACGAGATGTTCCTGAGTAGAAGGCCGGGGGTGCTGCAGGGCAGTGATGCCCCCGAGCGGCCCGGTCAGCGTCGTCCTCCTCGCTGTGCCCATGACCGCTGTCCTCGTTGGAGCCTTCGCCTGAGTGAAGGCTCTCTCGCTCAGGTTCTAGGGGCATTAAGTTTTTGCGCTGAAAAAAATGAAACAAATTTCTGTTAGTTTTATAAAGCTCTGAAATTTTTTTGAATTAAAACTATATGACTAGACACCGTTATCATTTAGCAAATCAAATTCAAAAATTTTATCTCTTTGTATAATAGATAATAAAAATGAATATTTTGGTTTTCAATAACTCACCATTAACATCTGATTCTCTGAACCTAACTGATCCGCAATTAAAGCAGCACCATTACACCGATTACCACCTTTCATACACCCATTTGACACACCATTAGCTACCTTCACACAATCATTTGATCTCATTATAATATTAGCGGCAGAATGCATTGCAGTTAGAGGCACATTTATATCTCCATTACCCTCACTCCCTACTTCCCTGGCTGTAAGTGCTCTCAATGCCTCCATGTGGTTTTTATAACGTTCGGCTTTTCGTCGAATAATACGCTGACGAATGATAGCGATAAAAACCAACAAAAAGACAATGATAACGAATGAGCCGCTCGCCACGATTAAAATAACGGATAGATTCAGTTTGACGTCCTGGTGTTCTTTAACCGCTTGGATACTGTCCGCATTGCCGTACTCTACAGAACTATTTACGCATATTCGAAGAGTCGTCCGTGTCCAACCAACCGGTTGCCCCTGATCACTGGCCACAATTACAAGCTCATAGATGTACTCTTCCACGTGATTTAGTCTTACATTTACCGATACAGATCCATCTATGGGATCAAGTAAAAAAGCCCCATCTCCTCCGTCTTGCAGTTGATACATTATTCTCGCGTTGTTTTCTACATCAAGATCGTACGCAGTGACTCTTGCAATAATTGCACCCAGTGGAACATGGTTGGATATAACTAGTGTGTCATTGGATGAGTTCGGATATTCGAAAACTGGTCGGTTGTCATTTTTATCCTGTACGAATACCGTAACACTTGTTGTGCCACTTAGTGAAGGCGATCCGCTGTCTCTTGCCATTATTACGAATAAATAAACCGATTCCGCTTCTCGATCCAACTCCGCGGTGGTATATATATTACCAGTATCTTCTTCTATCGTAAAAGCACCAGTTTTTGATTGGCTTCTTGATAGAGCGCCGCCTTTCGATTGGCTATTAATAAATACTGCACCTTTGGATTGACTTTGCGAATAAAATGAATATTTAATTATATTATTCGGAGAAACATCGCGATCCTCAGCTGTAACCTTACCAACAGTAGCGCCTTCTGGTTCACCCTCGGTCACGCTAAAAGTGTACCCTTCTCTTGCGAACGTTGGTCTTTGATCATTGACATCATCTATTGTGATGAGAACTAAGGCTGTACCGGTGAGAGGTGGACTACCATGGTCAATGGCAAAGACTGTGAAACTGAAGCTCGAGAATTGCTCGCGATCAAAGATCATGCGAGCTACGATCAATCCGGTGTTAGTGATTTCAAAAGCGTGGCCGACTCCTGAAGCGAGAGTATAGTGAAAGTCTGCATTACCATCGAGATCGCTGTCCTTGGCAGATACCTTAAATAACAGTTAGATAATGTCATAAATATCTTTTGATGTATCATATTGCGTTACCAATCAAGCAATTAATGATTTATTAACTCAACTATACCTTGCACAAGCATCATTCAGCTTGCAAGCTTCTAGTACTTTTAATAATAAGATGTAATTATCGATTGTTGATATGCTGGCAAATGCACAAGAATAAAATTTAGACAAAATTAAATGATATGATGAGAAAGTTAATTCAGCATAAATTAAGCTCAAAAAATCAGTGAAAGAACGATAATGTTATTTATTGCAGTTAATTAAATATAAAAGGACAAAATGAAACTAACTGCTGGAATATAACAAACAAATTTTCAGGTACTTTGATCAGAGAGCGAAAAAAGAGTGAATATTTTTCAATACGGTCGCTATAAGCTGTGATCATACAATACTGGCAGTGTTTATAAGAAGGGGCAACATTTTCTTACTTTCTTTAAAATTACAATTCCATAAAATAACTGAAAAACCTGCAGAATAGCGATTCCTTGATAATTATTCTCCACTAGGCGTGCAGTGTATGTGGAACTTTCGAATATTGGTGCATTGTCATTAGAATCGAGTACTCGTACTGGTAATACCTATAAAATACAAGCAATAAATAAATTATACAAAATATGTACAACGAATTAGACCTTTATAGCATCAATCATTTTGTACTGTACTCAATTTTCTGTTCTATGCTCGCAGTCAGGATTAGTGGTGCAAGTAATATGTCATACTGATACAGACATTGGACAAATCGTTAAGTCGACTTTCAATGTGTGCATGAAATTCATAAATTTCATAAAATTCACAATTATAATTTTAAAAAGGCGTCCAATATAGTATATTTATGGATAAATCAAATTGAAAATATGAAATAATGACAATATATTCATGTATATCTGATCAGAATATATTAAAAATAATAATGTATATTTTTGATAAGTTTTTCTAGTGTTTGTTTGATAAAATTGTTTTCAATTAGTTGTTTTTGTAGAAGTTTTCTTCCGTAATTCATATTATTATATATTATTTTCTCAGAAAATAAACTAGTAATAATAATGGAAGAAATATGACATTCAGACAACTTGTAATTTAGATTTAAATTATGCAGATACGTAGATTTAAATTTTATATCAGTAGCCTAATTGTTGAAATGTAAAACTATTTAATCATTAAAAATAATGACCGTTTGACTAAAATATTGAGAAATTAATTTTCTAATTAATTCATTGACTGAAAAACACAAAATTTAAAAATGGAAACCTTGATAATGATAATAAAATTAATGATAATGAAATAAATTAAGAATAAAACACATAGAAAATAACCTTGCGACTGATAAGACGTGGTTCTCCCTTATCCTGACAAATCAACTCCACCTCATAATACGCTTTCATCTCACGATCCAACTGCTCCGCGGTTGTCATCTGATACTCCGTCGGATACCTCTCTATTAACCTAAAAGCTGGCTCTGATATATTACACTCTACCATCCCATTTAAACCGCTATCAGGGTCCGAAACCGAAACGTGAGCCACAAAAGTACCCGAGGGAAGATTCTCCATAACATCAGCCACGCTTGTCGCGCCGGCAAATGTCATCGCCTTGCGCGTGAGGGTGTTGATGACTATCACTGGCACGTTGTCGTTCACGTCAAGAACACGAACAATCACCGCAGCATCAACGGGCAGCGAGTCAGGGCCTTGATCCTGGGCGATGACTGACAACTGGTGGACACTGTAAGTCTCATAGTCAATTGTACCGCGTATGGATATTTGTCCAGTTACATCGTCTATGGAAAATAAATGTCCATAAAAAGTACGAGTTTGTGATGAGAAGTGATAGAGAACGGCTCCATTAAGACCAGAGTCCTTGTCAATAGCACGGACTCGAAGAATCTTTGTTCCAATTGAAATATTTTCGGATATATTAACAGAATAAGCGTTATGTTCAAACACTGGACTGTTATCATTAGAATCCAGTACAGTTAATATTAAGTCAATCGTGGCTTTCTTGGACGGTGTTCCACCATCATATGCAATCAGTTGAAAGTTATACTGATCGATAGTTTCACGATCAAGAACTTTCTTTACAACTAGTCTTGGATCTAATGTACCGTCTCGACGTACTGTTGTACTGAGAGAAAAGCTAGACAAGGCGATGGGATCATCAGAGAGTAGTTCGTACCGCTTTACTCCATATTCCGGAGAATCTGAGTCTGAAGCAACCGGTAGAGCAACACTACTATCCACTGCAGCTGATTCTCGGACAGAAACAAGAGTCCGAGCCTCTCGAAACACCGGAGCATTGTCATTGATATCTAGTATATCAACTGTAACTTTTATAATTTGAAAATACTGAGCCGGTTTGATCGCAACATCGAGTGTAACTTCACAGACATCCTTCTCCTTGCAATGGATCAGCGAATCACGATCTAAAGGAACAGAACTTGATGTTATTATTCCAGTTTTACTACCGATTATAAACTGATGGTCTCCGCTAGCGTTTTCGATTTTATTCACCGAAGTAGCTTGAGTTAATATACTGAATTCCAGCTGGGCTAAGATTTCTGTTGAGTATCGACTTCGAAGTTCAAGGTCATTGATCAGGTTGGCTATGATGGTCAAGCCAGGAAGTTCTTCCATAACTGAGTAGCGCAATGGATCGACGGAGTGAGAGATTATGAGACACCCGTAGAACCCTGTTACCAACAAGGCAATCCCTGATGATGTCATTCGCATTTGCGAAATCTATATATAAATGCAATTCTTCAGTAAAGTCTTAACTTTCTAAATTGATATTTTCGTGAAATTGTTAATTTAGGAAACTTTACGTTTATAGACCTCCTCTTGTAACGTCTAGATTTGATATGTATTTACATAATTGTTTTTCAGCATGATTGACAAATATTGACTAATTATTATGAATTGGCATATATGAAATCGAGGCCATATTTGACAAGAGTTACATAGTAAGGTTTCTCATGAAATTATGCGAATAATATAGTGGAACTGTATATATATCGTCATCCACTGGAAAACTGATCTGAAACAAGAAATTTTAAATTTTAAATCATTTTATTATTCTAATATTAAATTCAATAAAATACGACCAATTTCTCAAATTAAACACTGTAGATTATGTCTAAAACCATAAAAATATCAAATAAGATAATTTAATAACTAGAATCGTTTAACACCTCGTGTGCCAGATATCTATCTAATGTGACAATGTGCTATGTGTAAACATTTTCTTAATTTGTCCCCTTGCGGTATGCTTGAGCTAGTATGGCTTAGTTTCTGACGAAAGTGGAACATTAATTATATCAGCAATTCTTGTTTTCAAACTTATATATCAGATCTAACTATTATCATAATCTAAAGACAAAAAGTACACAGCTGAAATGAAACCTGTCATTAAATTATTCCCACATTAACTTTAAAAACACAATTCACTTTAAATTCACTTTTCAATTACTTTGGTGTAAATAAAATCACAGATATGTGAATATATTTGAATTTGAAATTCATGTACGTCTGCAAACTGAATCGGATGAAGACGTCGTCCTTTCATAACTAGATAATCTAACAACATGAAGCGCTTATTCTTTCTTTATCTTCATGATAAATTCGCTTTGCCACTTAGCGTTAAACAATTGACCGATTCTCGGTTTGCTAGAATTCTCTCGATTCGACACGATCAAAATTTCACATCGAGAGGGGCAGCAAGGGGGTAATTGCCCCAACTTCTGAAATCAATTTAGTATTAAAGTACTTAAATAATGATCTTGGATTTGACCAGAAAAAATGTATGTTTTTGTATTTTCATTGGAATATTTTATTTAGAATGTAAGTTTTTTTAAAAATATCATTAAGAATTGTTTGCTTAGTATAACAATAAAACAGTTATCGGTATTGTAAAACAGATATTGGTGTTTTGAAGACCCCCCCCTTCTTCCTTAAATTAAAGGCTGGTTTAGTTACTGTTTAGCAACAATGTCGATTGAGCAAGTAGAAAAATGATAACTCAATTCGCGGCTACTGATTGAATTGATTGGAAGTCAGAAAAATTCTAGCGCGTAATTTGTCAGTCTTTGCAATTTTTAGCGAGTCAAACTTAGCGAATCGAGACAATGTGCATATAATGTGTGATACGAGATTATGCATAAGTTTAATGAACGTAATGTAAACATATCTTTTATCAAATAAACACTTGTACAAGTGATGTAAGAGAAAAAATAAATAAATTCAAATTTCGGTCATTTTTATATAGCTTATAATGACTAAATATATTTTAAATCAGTACAGCAACGGCTGCCTTGTATGATCTATTATAAAACATAATTGACTGAGTCGCTCTCCCTATACTGCTACTATATCGTTAATGATATTGTATTTTTACTGCAAAATCGCTAAAAAAAGTCGCGAGTTGTGTCATTTCGAACACCCGTCGCCTGCTGCTGCACTCGATAGCTGTTTTTCGCCGATAACACCACGGTGATAATTATTTACAGCAACACGACAATCTCGCTTGCATAAATCACCGAATGTTTAGCAAGCTGTGAACTGATTAGTAGCATTACGCAGACTTTGTGCTACTTCAAATATCACAGACCAGCCCAATTAAAAAAGTAACGAGTAGTATAATATCAGCTTTATATTCAACATAGTTGTAACCGATTCGAAGAAATGATTAAAGATTTGAGTCGTGAGAAAGTTCGTTTTTTGTTTACATAAACGCTGAATCCAAATTATATGACATTGTAATGTATACATACAATTATCTGTTTTTTTAAAAAAGCATACAAATTTTACATGTATGATGTTACAAAGTTTCTCTTGTGTTTTAGATGAAATTTTCTAACACAGTGTCCATACAAATGACTAGTTGTCTATTTGTTGTTTAATGTCACAGAAGGTTATTTAGCGATTTGTTGTGAACTATGTTAGAGAAATTAGCTGCTGTACACGTGACACTTATATTGTGTATTTATTCACATTTACATAACAGGGCAACACCATACAAAGTTTTAACCAATTCTATAAATACTCAACGAAAAATTCTTAAGCCTATTTGTTTATTTAATGCTGCTTTCATTAACCAATAAAATATTGGTTAAAAACTAATCGAGCTCTCCAACTCGACTAGCGTTTAAAATCGTTGAATTCTACTTTTAATAAATTCAAAGTCATAATTGACAAATTTGACACACAGATTCACCATCAAAACTTATATCATTCCGAAAAGAAAAACTAAAATGATTAACAACATCTGGCATATCCTCTAATAATTCAAATCGCTGCAAAAAATGAAAGACAGACAACAAGTAACGTCCAAGTCTGCATCAATCCTACTTGACTTGTATCCAGTGATCGAGTCAAAACCGTCCCGTCATAAAATCGATACTAAATCAATGCGGATGATGTGGACTCGAGGAAAACAGACCCGTGTGTGCCAAGCGTTCAAGGCGGGCATGTGGGGAACAATGCCAATTTTCTCGGAAGGTATGCCGCCGCCAGATGGCAGGCACACGACGAGGAATTATACAGCGTCTTCTTTTTGCGGCTTATTTATCTTTCTTTTATTACAGTTCTGAGTAGCAAGCATTTATCTGCTCGATTCCACTCGTTTCCGAAAATTTTTACTATTTTCTTTGTTTGGGGTGTTTAGCTTTGCTTTTGTCATTTTAATTTAGTTTTTCTTATTGTGTTATTATATCTTTCTCTTGTATTCTTCTTTACTACTTATAGAATGTTTTATTAGTTTTTTGTTATTCTAACTGTTTTCTCTCTCTCTCTCGCTCTTTTTTGCTTTCTCTCTCTATCTCTCTCATTTTAAATTATAATTATTTCTACGTCTCATTTTGCTCTCTGGTGGCTTTATTATTTACTCTATATTGCTTTATATTTCTTTTCTCTATCTCTTTCTCTTTATATATGATATCCCCTCCGTCTTTTCTCTTTTCTCTCATTTTTTTTTCTTTGCATCTATCTCTATCTGTCTGTTTTGTCTTTTCACTGATTTCCTTATTTTCCTCTCTCTGTCTTTCAATATCTCAGTCTGTCCAGTCGTCACTATTTGACATCTCTGTATCTCCCCTCTCCGTCATTCCTTTTCACTCTCTCTTTCTTCCTTTGAATCAGTTCCATCTTCATGTCTAGCTTAGATTGAGATGATAACGAATGATATAATCTTGCAATCATTTTTCTGTCTGTCAAGAACATAGCAAAGCTTGCGGAAAAAGAATATGAGCTTGCTGCCTTCGAAACATTCCGAGAGACGGACGAAGGCAAAGACAACACTGGTGAGAAATAAACAGATAGTCAGCCAGCCACTGGCCAGGTAGGAACATAGCTTTAAGGTACAACAACTGTCATTTGCATTTTTACGCTGAGGCGATTATTTCATCCTCATTCTTCACGTCTTGCTTTCAACTTATAATTTTCATTAACAGACACGGAAATGGCCGATAGACCAATTCGCCGAACAAGAAAATGCAATACACGCCATAATGTCTATAGGAACAACTGAATCAAATGCGTACATGCAAAAAAGTGTAAGTATACATCGCATTGTAACATTACATTGTAACTACACATAGAATTGTAACAATGAACACGTCAAATCCTGAAATTCCTTCACAAAATAACATAACAAAGCATACATTAAAAACATAATTAAAATAAAAAAATGTATGTACTCTGCAAAGAAAACGAAACAGTAATCCTATCTGACGGAATTGCAAACTTCTTTAAAGATATGAAATGCAATAGAACGACAGAAAAAAGATTAGGCGATTGATGTCATCCATGTGACAAGACTAGCAATAGCGATACAAAGTGCTGTCGATTCTCCAGCATACACGGATCAATAAACAGAATTCGATGAGTCGATCATAGGGACAAGCGATTCGTTCCCTTGATGAGACGTGACAGGAGAGGTAATTGAACAATGCAGCTGCTGGAAAAAGTAACATTCTAACAATGATTTGAGGATTGTTTTGCAGTTTTGAAGTTAAAGTGATAAAATTTTATTTGATAAAATTTGAAAAGTGAATAGATGAAACTGGAGATTTTTGTTATAGGGATTGTAATATATTAATCATTCAACATTATAGTGGTAATGATAATGATTGATGATTGTGAACAGATAGTACATAGAATGTTTTTTATATCTCTACGAAGTGGATAGATAGTACGTACACAATTTTTATACGAGCAAAGTTTTCTCTAAATACTGTATATATAAGCACAATTTACTCAAAAGGCTAATAGAAGGGTAAATGAGGCTTCATGCACATTATTAGGCCAACTGTTTTGTAAAAGACTATTAATATTCAATAAAAAATGTGAAAAAATTACTTTTGAAAGAGAGGGTTTAATACCTCCCTAACATATCATTATTAAGAGATATTTGTCTTTATAATTAATTTAATTTATTAACGCACGCAAACCGAATACGATAATAAATAAACCAAATATTTAAATACTCAAAAATAACAAATCTATCGTTGAAATTTTACCCTATACAAAAAGCGCGATGTAGAATTACTATCATATATAACTCCAGCAACAATGGGCCGTGTGTGTCACATTAGCGATTTTCTCATTTGACTGGAAGTTTTTTTTCATTTACCGAATTTCATTTGAACGTTGATTACCGACTTGCTCGGGACTATAACGGAACCGGAAGCGAATGTGTCTCGTGTTGCACTGCTGGGACGGAGGACTGTCGCCGCCTCGCGACTGTTTATTTATTTGTCTGATATATCATCAATAGTACAGTTTATTCGTGTACGGGTTGACATTTTATTTTGAATCAGTACTGATTTATGGTATGACATTTGTATAGTATACAATAACTCACACACGATGCGATATTACGAGTACATTATACATTTATATTTAATATATGTGGTATATTTACATTCCTTGATGTATATGTAGCATATTAAGGTATGCTCTGTTATGAATACGGATATTGTGATGTCACAGTGAGAATAATATACAAAAAGCCCTCTATCAGAAGTATAAAGCTTAAGTTAAAAGTATGGTTGTGCTAATCTTAAATAAATTTCAAAGCGTCTGACTAATTCGTCTTTCTTAAATGAACTAGAGATACACTGAGTTTATTGAAACGAAATTTGTTGTTTTGAGGTCTAACTATAAATAACTGTGTAACTTCTCATAATTCTATTTGACTTTTGAGCGCTTTTTTATTTCCCGTGTAACTTTACAATATAAACTTTTACACATGTGTGCATAGTATACTGTAAATATTAACTCTATAAAGTTATAACAAAAACAATGCAAATAGAACAATGTGATATGAGGCGCTTAGAATTTTTTGCGTATAGTGAAAAAGAACAGATTTTAAATTTGCAAACTTGCCAAGATGCGCTTTAATTTAACTCTATTTAACTCTATATATTTAAAATATATATTAATAGTATTGGCAACTATAGACATAACAGAGCACGTGAAATATAACAACATTAAGCATACAGAGAAATATACAAATTCACGTAATGTATTTACTGAAATAAACTGGTTACTATCTAAATTAATAGTTTCTGGTTTGGACGTGTGGTCTTAACTGGTTTAAATTACACTATTAATGATTACCTATGATCTAAATTACATGGAATGTAATCAAATTACTAGAGTAAATCCTCTATAATTTCAAAGTACATTAGTATGAGAAGAAAATTAATCTATTTTTTGTCCAAAATATTAATACAATAAATTGAATATTTGCAGACAACCTACAATATTTTTAATTAGTTAGTTACATTTTGATGTGATAATAAGTATTAATAAGCTATTTTCGTTTCTGCACTCGAATAGCAATAACTTGATTTAAATAAAGTTCTGAGTAAATTCAATAGTTTTTAGGATCAAATAAGCTAATATAAGCCTGATCTTTGATTTATGATACCAGCGAGATACATATAAAGACATTTAAGTCAAATTTACAATATCCATAGCTGAATCAAACATTGGCGAATCTATACAAGAAATATCTGGAAGCTAAAAAATTACTGATAATCATATTATCTCTAAAAATAACTGATGAATCGTTTGTTTTAAATATTTAGGGCCGTATCATTTCATAATTAATAAGTTATATTTTATAATTTTAAATAAGGATCAAAAGTCAAGAATAGATAACACAGTACATATTATACTGTATTAGAAAAATTACGGAAAAATTGTTCTTATTTAAAATGTTTCATAGAATAACCGAGAGTTAAAATTGCAAAAATTTCACAATATTTACAAAGTAACTTTTTAAAAACGTTTCCGGGATCAGGGGTTAAATTTTCTTGTCATCCAAAATTGCCAACTGGGATCAGTCTCTCTCGTGTCTCGGAAGGTTAGCAACATTCCTATACCAGTAGTTCAATAAAAAGCGAACATAAACTCAACAATAAAGACAGCACCAAAGCCCAAACCGACCAAGAATTCGCAGCTTTTAAAGTCTCGAGAGAATCGTAAAGATACAATAATATAAACCAAAGCGACCAGCGAACACGAATGACCGTGTTGAAGAAAATAAGCAAAAATATCTAAATGAACACGCTTGGTTGTCATTTTTCTAGACAAGACTGGGTGTAATTCGTTCTTCTAATAATATCAATCTTTTGGCTCTTTTTAGTTACTCCAAACAAAAATTGGCTTATTTTAATTGGAATTTACTATGAAGTACAGGCAAAATAATACAACACAGAATGATAATGTATTAATAAAATTGTAGTATATAAGATCCTGGAATATCTTGAAGTGTTGCTTTCAACAACACAACTATTAAATTGTGTAACAATATACGTGTGCCCAACTAAAAAGTACAAAACCACTGCAAGATGACATATATCCATTGTACACTGGCATAATCAAAGTCATGATTAAAATAATACAATACACATAGATTCTTAATTAAATAATTACATAAAATATTAATAATAAAGATAATATTAAATATTCAACTGACTGTTGAAAAAGTTACTTAAATACTTAAACTTTCAGTTATATGTCTATATTTTAAATGCATACAAATAGTTTAAAATTACAATCGAAGATTATTATTACCATAGTTAAAGAAGAACAGTCAGTAGACCTATGAAAAAGCGAACTGACTTCTATGATGTATGGACTGGCAGAGAAGGATATATAAAGCCAGTAAAAAATATTAAAATTTCGGTAAAACATACTTTTAGGGTCGGAACTTATTTTATTTATAAAATTGCGTTATGCGTTGCAAATTATTATGCTTAGGGTTAGGTTTAGCAATATCCGACGCTAAAATTATATTTACCAAAATTTCAGTCGAAAGATTCCTTGTCAGAAACTAAAAAAACCTATCATAAATTTATGAGTTAAAGTAAAAACATTAACAAAAATATTAAGCCTATATAAAGTAACCTGTAATAGAGTACAACAGGGCTATAGTGTATAATAGGAGGCTATAGCAACAATTAAAAGTATTCGTCTGACATTAAACTATCCTTAAACGAGTGTTTACTAAACGATAATACTGTATACAACTAGGGGCTACATTAACGACAATAACATATTTTCCTTTATTTATACTAAACAAAGAAGATATTACTTACCAATGGTAAAAATAATTTAATTATCTAGCACATTTAATGCTCGCTTTCATTACATTATAACAGTTAAAATGCTGCTTGTTGATATCAAAATAATGATGATATCAACATCACTTTTCTGTCTTTTTATCTTGACGCGATCACAACGTTACGACAACTGTTTCAATCACTGACGACGTGATTCACGTATCTATGAACAAAGATTCTAATCGTGCGCGACACGTGACGTTTCTACGCCAATGAGAAGCTTAGACAAGAGATGATAATTTAATGCAAATGAACTTGGCTTAAGTGAATACATGTCATTTCTGCCTGAGGTCAATTCGGACCAGTTTGCGCAAGTCAGTTTAAGTCAGTCTGTCCCATGTCGTATAATTTCAACGCGTTTAAGTTTAGGTTACATTCGATTGCTTCTTGTCGAAATTTATATTGCATAGGAAACAAATCGATAAAGCATGAAATAATAAATTATCAATGATCTTAGATTAAAATGAGTTAAAAAAAACAGTTGAAAAACTTTGAATTAATAATAAAAAATGCATTCTTGAAATACCGCAATTTGCGACTTATAAGAATGTCTCTATAGGTCCTAATTATAATTACTTTAAAACAATATTTTTTAAGCTTGTAGTTACAATTTACATTTCGGGTCGAATTGTCTCTGAGTTTGCCGATATCATTGGTACGAACTGACCAAGGGACGAAATGACATATTCCACTTTAATTAATGATCGCCCCGGGGCCCGTCGTCACTCGTTTCGGCTGACAAGTCTGCAGGATTCAAATAGTTTTTCTTTCTATGCGATATACAACACCGGATGGTCAAATTATTAGTAAGCGTGAGGACTCACTGAGGATACTAACTCAACTGTAACAGTTGCTGATAAAGTGATCAGCAAATATCGTAGATAGATCACGTATGGGACTGGGAGAGAGATGAAAACTTAATCTGAACAAATTCGAATGTTTAGAACCACGATGTGGCTTTGGAAAAAATCTTAAAAACTCTGCAAATTGATTTTCTGCCTGTAAAGTTTTGCTACCCAGTTATTTGGTATTAAGTGGCCTCTTGGGATATTAAACAACAATAAAACATTGTACCTTAAACCTATTTTCATGTGCTAATAACAAAGGTCGTAAATGACATTTAAGTCTTTCTCTCTTTTTTCTCTCTTTTTTTCTCCCTCTCTCTGCCTCTTATTTCAATCGTCAATAGCAATTAAGTCCCCTGGCATAGCTAATACCGCTGAGATCTAACTAATCTCCCCAACTCGCATAAATCAAACGATTCTCTTACATTATCCGCAAATAATTATACTCAATCAAACCAGTCCTAATTATACACTCTCCACGTAAAGTGTTGCATTTCTCAAATTTGTTGAAATGATAATTGTTTTGGATACAGTCGTTCCACTGTAATAGCCCGAGGACCTCATCTGCATATGAAATCAATTCAAGGCGCCAGTAAATGTATGCGGGATCATCTGTCGTCACTTCAACTCTTCGGATTTTCTTTCAGAATAACAGAGATTGAGTGAAAATCCGCAGCAATCTACCGTATCGATTAATCAACGTAATACACAATCTATATATTTAAATCTAGATATAAATGTATTATAATTTATATATTCGGATCTATATATTTAAAGCTTTACTAGTAGAAAACTTTATTCAACCTAAGTTATCTTCTAGAAAAAAAATTCTAAACAGATGTGACTAATAAATACAGATTTTTAAGTTTAATTTGAATTATTTAGAAAGAAATGCATTAATGTAGTATATTGCATTAATTATCGCTGTATTATTGTGTTATTATAGATTGGTGACCATTCCGTTGCCTCGATTCTGCTTTGATGAGAGAAGTCAAAATATATTATTTCAATTCTTTATTTTATCTGCATTTGCTCTGAAATCTTTAGTCTAATCCATGAATATACGCAACTGATTATATCGTGTATACCCACAACCAGACCGCAACTAAACAGTCAGTCATCTAATCAGTCAACGTCTGACAATCTATCAGTCAATCAATCAGCCAATCAGCCGAACAATTTCCGATAATCCAGACTCTGTTCTAAAATGTTATTTGAAACAATACATTGTTGTTTTCAGTGAACTTTTTCTGTTCAACGTGTTGTAAACATCCAACTGACAAATTTATTGGGTGTTGAAATGACATTTCGTTGAGTCCAACGCTCTTTGTTTCATTGTAATTTCTAACTTTGTATTCCAGCTTATTATCTCTCTGTTCTGCCACGACGAATAAAGTTGATAAATTAATGCGACTTGGCGAATTTCTTATTTTTGCGTTTCGTCTCAAAACATGCTATTTATAACCGAGTGGTCGGTTTTTCGGTGAACGGACATAAACCCCCCCCCCCCCGGA
>JAQIXG010000236.1:0-38130 GCA_034700105.1 Oconnorella tubifera
TCATTATTTTAAAATCAACGCTCTTAAATACTGGACATGAATTTTACTTAGCCATAAGTCGTAAATTACATGTCCTATCATAGTTTTTAGTTTAATTTTTATGTATTTTTGTTTAGTTAGTTTTCTCATTACAAAAAAATCTTCTAACTATAACTTATATTTATTTTTCTATAGTATTTCTAATTACCATAAACAGTAAACAAATTATTCAAAATCAGACTTATTGCTAACTTTTTCCTTAAATACATGTAAAGTAGAAGCCTTCTAATCATTTCAATGCAAATTAATTATCGACACGTTATTTCGTGATCATTAGGTTAACAATTACTTTATAGATATTACAATACAAGGAGCAAATTGTTTTGTAATTGTACTATAGTGAGAAAAAAAGGTGTCTCGAAATCAGTGTCAGAATATTGAACAAAAGTCAAGTGATAGCATGATGACATCTTGGCTATTTTATGCTGTTCGATAAAGTTAACATTATTACAATAGGATATTCATAATTTTATCAATGTATCTACATATCTAAATATCTATATTTTATAAATTGATATACTGTTTTGATCACAGAAAATGTAAATTAGTGCTCTAGATAACGTTGCATGGTTTTAAAACTTATTATATAGTATATATAATAATTATAATAAAGACAACTTTGTAGAGGGAACTTGTCATTTGTTGGATAATTTGAATAAGAAAAATTACTCATTCTTAAGTTCCTTTATCAAAAAAGTACTTATTGAAAAGTTAGCATTTTTCAATGAAGTATTTTCTAGTTTCATAATCAATAAATCATTAAGTACTGTTTAAAATTAAATTCAGTAAATTATTCACTAATATTTAAATATTCAATAAAAACTGAGCTTTTCGTTTTACAATTTAAATATAAAATGAACACAAATATAATATTATTTTTTTACTGATACTCACTCACTTGATATTATATTATCTGCAGCAATATAAAAATTCGCGTGTTAGAGAATTTGCATAGAATTCTAGGCGACAAAATGACTGGAGAGAGATAAAAAAAATGTTCCCTATAGGAAGCGCCGGGCTTTACCGATAAAATGAGAAGGAAATTAATCCAGCTAGTCCGGCGCCAGTTTTAATATTAATTTTTAAAAATAAAATTGAATCTCATATATTCAATAAAATTATTTACTTGAATGAGGTATTATCATTATTGCTAGGCCTATAGCATCACTGTCGTGACAATCATTTAAGTTTCGCTATTGTAATATTGTGGTTTAAACAAAGAAATCATTTACCAGTCCAGTAAAAATTAAAGACAAAATTTATAATTAATCTTTAATTTAACGTAATATTAATTTTAAAAATAACACAATTATGGATCAATGAACACTGTGCTTTAATATGAATATTTTATATTAATTTTCGTTTGCTAAAACATTTATGAATTAGAACTGTTTAATATACTTCACTCTATTTCAATTAATCATTACTTCTCCTCGATTTTAGGACTCAGTTTCAATTGAGTCGTTAATCGAAAGATCACGCTGGACAATCGTCATGATAAATGTCGTGTAATTACCTTTATTCAATGAATGTATCCGCCTCTGAATGTCGGCATTCTTTTCTGTCACACAAACACTCTTCAATCTCTTTATTTCTTCACTCTCTTTATTAGCAATCTGTCCAAGTTACTGTACACCCAGTTTTACACAAACTGGTGATCAACTATTTTCAGTTTCTGACTTTTTGAGTTTGAATCTGCTGGAAGTTATTTTAGATTATATATTTTGCGTGAGATTTTAAGTTTTTGTAGTTTTGTTATGAACTTGTGTTCTGAAATATAAAGCAATCACTCAATTATTTTAGCTACTCGCATTGTTTTTCATTTTATAATTTTTATTTGATATTTGTATTTCTTAAAAGTTTCTATTAACGTTATCTTGTTTTCAAATATGTTACATTTAATCTGTTCGTTACTAAATCTTTTTCTTTATATATCTTTCGTGGAAAATATTTTGCAATAGCACTTTTATCACATAATATTTGACATAAGATGAAGACGTACTTACTGAAAATCATTAAATTATTTAAAACAATATAAAAAACTAAAATGCATGAAAAAAAGCAAAACATTTAAAATTGAATAAACTTCAATCTTATTTTAAAACGCATAACTTTGAAATAACAAAATGCCATTCAAAATATCACCGTATTTCAATGACTGTCTCTGTCCCGTTTTTCTCATAAATTTTAATTTTTCCACCAAACTCCCCTCTTCGTCTCTCACCTTCCCTAACCTTTACACACCACTTCTCAACCTGTTCACAAACTGTTACATTTCGAGTGTTTTCAGTCCCTCGTCCGGAATAATTACCTAGCCGTCTGACGACAATCTCGTTCGATAAGTTGACGGATCATGAAGTAGTCGAGTGACCGAAAAAGGCGTCTCTGTCCCGATCCCCGCCCCTCTCCCTCACCGAGTCCTCGTTGATCGAGCTGTCGTTTACCGATGGGAGAGAAGTCCGATGAAATATATTAACTGCTGTTCCGTTCTTCTGTAGCAAGAGACTAGGCATGACTCCGCGTGAGATCGCATTCATGATGTCGTGTTATAGTAGGGGCGTCTCGAGCTAATGTCACTATTTTTAGTGGAAATTTGTTAGATTGGGTTGTTTTGGTCCTTATTCAGTGTCAGTAGAAAGTTAGTAGTTTGGAATTCAGTCTAGTGGGGAAGTTAGGTTCATTATTTGAATAACGTTATGTAAATTCTGATACGCGCTTGAGAATTAAACATTTGTAAATTATTTGTTACGCAACTGTTCAAGTTTGTCTTCAGTAGCGAACATTTTATTAGCGAACGTTTTATTGATTTTAATTCAATAAATGGAATTAAATTAAGTCACGTTTTTGATTAAATTAATTTACATTGTCTTTTAACCATAATTTTTTATTTAAATGTTACTAAGTTTAGTGGTCACTATATACTGTAAAGCGTGTAAGTAAATTATGTAACCATTGTATAGCGAAATATTTGTTTGTAACTTGGAAATTTCGACAAAATATTCGTATTAACCGAATGACAGAGCGTGAAAATCTCTTAAATTTTATTTAAATCCCAATTAGATATCTATCATATTATTAATCTTACTAAAAACAAACTAATTAACCGGCTTCAAAATTCAGTCAACATCTTCTACCGTCAATCAAATCTCTTTATAATATTCTACCAAACAAATATTTAAATTGAGATTAGGCGCGCGCTTTTCTTTACAACAGCGCGCGTTTTTTTCTTTCTCGCGTGAAATAGCTTCCTAATTACATCGCGTGTCATCAGCATGTTCTTTCGGTGACTTCAAAGAGTTTCAATTTCTTTCCAACCGAGATTGGATCACGAACCTTGAGCTTCGTGTCAACGATCGAACATGGAACCAGCCGTATCCGAGTCGGTTACCGCTAGAACAAATTTATATGACTTGCGGTGAATTAGGGTAAGCAAGTATAGATGGGGATGGATGGTTTAGAAATTAGAAGTTTTGTTGTTAAATTTGAAATTAAAAAAATCTGGGTACTATTATACGAAGAGGTATGATTTAGGATATATAGTGATATATAAATGTACATTGTGCGTATTATATAAACCAATATTAAGGATATAAATAATTAAAACTAATTACTAAAATAATAATACACTAATATAATAAAAAATGTAATCAAATATACCAAAATCATCAACTAGAAAATATGCAAAACGATGCATTTCTCACGCTCATATATATTTTTATTACATTCAATACTTGAAGCAACACTCTGACTTGAACAACTGTTACTTTTATATTTACTACTAGTCATATATTATTTTTATAAATTAAGATATATATTAATAAGAAATATTCACTCGCACGTATTCTACAGAAAACATCAGCAGTGCAGAACGCCGGGACCTAAATCTCAACGTCACATCAGTTCATTTCATCCAGAGAGTATTATAGACGAACGGATGGATTGACAGATCCACTACAGAAACCAACCAACTGATCTCAAGAGTTCATCATCAAATAGACTCAGCGGTGACTCGCTTGTTCTGGATTTTCTGCTTCATCTGAGGAACATAAGTTTAAGGGACCGAGCTCGATTCGTGGTTTAAGGACTCTATGGTGTTAAAATGAGGCAAAGAAGAGAGGCATTGTAATCTGGTTGTTGTTGCGGTAAGATCAAAACTTGATGCGGTTTTTTTTGTGAAAGAGTAAAATATAAGCAGTTAAAATAAAGAGAGCTACTATAAGAGAAAAAGAATAAGCAATAAGAAAAATTAGAGTAAACTAAAATATTCAATAAAGAGACTAATAGACTGATTGAATATATATTAATAATTTACGAAAAGTAAAAATAAGCTAAGGAGATTACTGATAGCATATTAAACACAAAAAAACAATATTATTTAATACAAAATATAAACAGCAACAGATATTCCAATAAAAACTAGCAAACGTATATTTTAAGGCCCACATATAAATATAAAATTCACTAGCTGATATATTTTTTAAACGACAAGGTAATTAAAAAAAAGACTCTTTTCTGATACCCAGAGAAAGCTAATGCCACCTGACATGGTCGATATATGCTCATGACTCTGACATATGGCAGAATAAATGAAGCGTATAATATGCTCCTAGCTGTATATGCCTTCATTTAACATTTGCAGGAGAGCATTAGGGAGGGTTGATAATGAAATCACTGTAAAACTATCATTCTAATATATTCACGGTAAGGTGATTATGTTAAAGAAACTCAAGTTATATTAACGTTACTTTGATAATGATATTATCACTTATATTGTAAGTTATATTTGAGCTGCATACACGCTAGTATATACAGCTTTTAAATATAGCTTTTATATAAATTTTATCATGTAATAAAGATATAATAATAACACGGCAACGATATATCACGGTAATATAGATTTAGCATTTATAAAGTACAAAATATGTCTCTAAATACTTTAAACAAATATTGCAAATATAAATATAAATCAGGACGATTACGCGGTCAAGCCATAATATAATCGAAGTACGAGTATCTCTAAAAAATGAATTTGATAAAACAGTTCATTCTGAAGTTAACCGTTCAGCTATGTTGCAGTTCATGCACTTTAGAATTTCTAGGTAAGCTGATTGATTATAAATCTTGGATTACAGATAGAAGCCATGCAATGCATTTGAATAAGCGGATAAATCACTTATTTTAATTAATATTGCATTGATTAATTTATGCTTTTAGTGTCTTGGTCATTTTGTAATTTAATTATATTATGTGTGAAGGTTTTTGTTTTGTGTGTCTATAATAAAAGCAAACGATAAAGTAAATTATAAAAGGGCAAGTGCTTTATTTATATGAAATAGTTATATAGTAACATAGCTGCAATTGTAGGAACAAATGCAATAGATCAATTACTGTAACATTGTTAAAAAGCAATGTTACATCATTTTAGAATAAACCTATTTTAGGATAATACAGGAGGAATTAAAATATAAATATTTTTAATTTAAATCAATGATTCTGCATCGTAAATAAACTCCATCTACGCAAGAACGGAAGCAACAGCATTATCGAATTTAGACAGGGGCGTCACTAGGGGGGTGCGGGGGGGGGGGCGGGCCGCCCCGGATGACGTCATCGTAGGGGGGTAACACCAAAAATTTTGGACGGAAATTTTCCTTCGAAAAGAAATAAATAACAATTACTCAATGAATAACAATGGGCTCATTAATTTATGCTTGAACTCTGAATGAATGTGAACGGTCGTAATGAATTGATACTTCCTTCAAAAGATCGTAAAAGAAGTAACAAGCAAAAAAGGTCATCACAAGATATTATTCTTACTATTATTTTTCGCTCCAGAAAATTTTAGCCTAGCAGAAAAAAAACGCCGCACCGGGTGACACCAACCCTTGTGACGTCACTAAATTTAGATAAACAAAATCCCATAGAACTTTAAATTTGTTAAAGGATTTTTAAATTAAATTCTTTCACAATTCTTTTAGTTATTATTGTTAATGTCAATCCGTGACCTTGGTAACATTTTGTTAAAACATTGTCTTAAATTTACATGTTTACTTATTTGTATACGTATATTATACATAACGTTGCAATTTTACATAAGTCATTTTGAATTTTTTTGGTAGTTTAGCTTTGTTTATTTTGTATTTAATGTTATTTGACTTTTAACTTCCTTTTGTTTGGTGAATTCAACAGTATTTTTTTCTAAAATCACCTGATCCTGAATTATAAATCAATTATCTACGCGTCGCTTTAATGAAACTCTTCAGAATCTAATTTCGCAGTGAGGCTCTAATCCAGGATTTAGCTTTTCGTTTGATTAAGTCAATCAATTCCTGGGATATATGATATAGATCGAGTATAACTAAATGAAGATTCAACACGTGGCGTTTTGCTGTAAATCTATATTCAAATAAAATTTTAAGTTTTCGAGTCGAATGATCATCATGGATTTGTTGTAAATTATTTTACATGGACTCTGATTTAATTTTGGAATACTTACAGGGGTAAAATTGTTAAGAAAGTACTCATAATGCACGTGTAAAAGTCTGATATTTAATTTATAAAGTTTCTAATTGCATTAAAAGTTGTATTTTGTTAATTGTCTGCACTATCTGGTGAAGGTATCAGATCATTGAACTCTGAAACCATCTGTCCTAAGTTAAAATTTCAATTTTTTTAAAAAAATGCGCATTTTGTATACCTGAGCGATTAATAGCAGCTTTTATAAATTATTTTATAAAGGTTTTTTTGTAATTTTGGGATCCGATTAGATTATGTTCTGTAATTTGATGCTAATTTAATTTAAAATTATCGTCAAAATATTTAAATATCATGATTCTTTTATATTTAAAAATAGTTTAATGAAGATTGAAATATTCAGATCTCAGCTTAGAGTTTAAATAAAAACTGAACATATGTTTGAAACAATTTAATTTTACTTCTCGAAAACTAATAAAACTTCCTCATATCATTCGACTAACTCTCCGAAAGGATAAATTAACTGACTATATTTCACGACTGATTGACTCCATTCAATCGAATAACTATTAATTGTTGTTCTAACCGTCCAGACCGCTTTTTACTGCGCTCCGCATAAGGCCGGAACGCAGGACAGACTCCGAGGGGTTCCGGCAATGAATCACCCGGACTGACAGGCCGGACCGGTGTTGATCACAAGGTATACGATCAGGAGTACAGTCAAGTCTGATATTTCCTCTCAACGGGATACGAGATAAAAAAATGCAGACAGAAAAAGAATTGGTTCTGGTCCAGTGTTTGTGGAAAGATATAAAGATTAATTCGCTAAAGACAAAAACAGTAGATACTAGTAAAGAAGTAAAAATAAAAAAGAAAGTAGAAAGAGAAAAAAGAATTGGTTCAATTCCAGTGCTGATGCAAAACAGGGAGGTTTATTTCAATGAAAAATACAAACAAATTCTGAATGTGTGCAAATCAACTTGTGGTGTTTTTCGGCTTAGTAATTAATATGCATTTATGAATAATAGTAGATAGGATATTATAAACGGTCATGCAATAATCTGTTAACGTATAGAGATAACTGTAAACGTAATGTTTTCGCTAATGTAACGTTACGTGCATCTCATGTAAACGTAACTCTAGCAGTACAACTAGGTTTTAACATAAATAAAATGAAATAGGTCTGAAATAAATAAATAAATAAATAAAACATACGGTAAATTCATATTGAGAAGTAAAAAATGAGTTACAATTCATACATGTCGATTGGTCTCTTATTAAACGGGTCTACCAGTTATTGTTCTGATTACAAGATCTAACTATAAGTGAATCTCAATACTAAATAAGGAGGCCTCACACTAAATGCAACTATGACAAATGTCTTGATTTTGAGTGAATTTTATAACCCATTTCGGAAAAATTAACTATCCCAATGTTTTGCCGATGTTTTGTTTAATTGATTAATAAAGTGTCATATTATAAACCTTAAATATTTTATAATACTATGTTGATACTCCCACAAATGTAGTATATCATTATCTACCACCTTTCTGTTTAACAAAACTGGCTCTAAAACAGAAACCAATTTCTATGCCATTTATAATAACCTCTGGTATTTAGCAGCAGATTATTATTGTCGCTTAGCGAGTATAAGCTAATAATAATACGTAATATAAACACAATATGCAATTATTAAACGCGTCAATTATTTCACGATTATTGATCATTGTTCTCAATCTACAGCTCTTTCCATCTCTCGCACTCATTAGGTCTATCCGTATCATATGAATTGTTAATCCAACAATGCTGTATATTGTAACACACAACCGTAGAACATTTGCAACAAGGATCAGTCGGATAAACGGTCAGCACTTGTGCACTAACTACAAAACAGTCAAGAAAATGAAAATTAATGATGAGAATGCATTAGTAGGCGTTGACACTCTTGTAACTGCGAGCAAGGATTTGCAGAAAGCGTTTGATTGGGACGCTGACAAACTGCTTCAATATCAGAAATTATACTATTACAAAGCTCTCTAACGTAGTCGTATTTTATCATCATCAATAATAGCGATGATACACATTTGAACAATGATAAATAGCTTATACTATTAATTCAAAATGCATACTTTTTGCACAATATGGGTTTTAGAAATACAACTACAGATTGAATATACAAAGTAACAAATTTAACTTTTAGATAATATATCTGTATACTTGCTGTTCGTTTATGCTTAAATTCTGATTTCAATACTTTTATGAAACATTTACTCACTTTTTTAAAAAATTGGAAACTTCACAGACTGAAAAATGTTGCGATACATAATGCATATAAAACCTCATTGTAACATTTGAAGCGTAATTTATCTAAATTACTGATTATCAGATTTTACTATATTAAATATTAATTTATTCATATTATTTTTTGTATTGAAAAACGCATTTAATATTTAAACGACATTAGCTTAAATAAACTTGAATCTAATATGAAGACTTTTAATTAATTTACTTTTATTGTTTTGATTCATTAATGAATTTAAATTATATACAAATTACGCACGATGGCGCTAATTATAATTGACAAAAAGAATAGCTTACAAGCAATCATTGTTCGCATTATCCATCCCAGTATAAACATATTTCATAAATCTGCAACGGAAAGAAACAGCGGTTTCTTTGATAATCTCTTGTAAACATTTTCTAATTACGTGCGGCCTTTTTGAATGCGTCTTATATTATACACGCTTCAATTCATAACATCACCTCAGAGCGATTCCTACTGTTTTCAAAAACCCAACAATGACTAGATTTTGATTCTTCAAAGCCCTTCGATAGCCTCAAGATTGAGTTGGGTTCAGTTCGAGGAATGCTTTGGGTAATCGTGTAGTTTCTCGTCGCGCCAATTAAGGCCAATTAGTGAAATATTGTTTACCAATAGTTCTTTATGAAATGAACTATACCGAGGAAGAAATTTACTCGTTTGAAATCTGTTTAAGAGATTTTTATTGTGCGAGAAATGAACGAGAAGAAAGGATGTGAAATATGTTTTCCGGACATATATTTGATGTTTTCTTAACTATTATAATTAAAATTCGATGTTTTACGAATGTATGAGTGGAATGTATAGTGATAATTAGTTTACAAGTTAAATTACATTAAACACTGATATTAGTTATATTATAAGTAGTTGTGTAGTACAATGTACTTATACTATAATTATATAACTTATAATATAACGTAATGTCAGTGTTTAGCGTAACTTATATGATAGATTTCTTACTATAGAAACTGTTAATAAAATAAATTGTATCAATGTTATTTCATACTTAAAATGTAATTAAACATATGGAGATTTTATACCGTATCCTTATAAAATAGAGTTTAATTTATCGATACAAAATATTAAAATTGTTCAAATGTATAAACATGACTGATTTCTTTTTCAACACTCTTCAATTATATCCAGAGAGAGTTGACTTGGCTAAAATGTAACTTTCCTGAGCCTAATCACGAATTTAGCCTTTTTTTAAACGGGTTAACTTCTTGTTTCACATTTCATTCTTTCACACTCTTGTTTCACAATTCATTACATTATATTTTCTTTAATTATTTTTTACTTTATATGTTGTCATTGAGCATATATAGAATAAATTTAATGATGTTTAAAAATTATAAGAAAAGTTTTAAATACAAGTTTCTCTACTTTAAATTAAAAATTTCATAAAAAATGTGTTTTGTCACAATCACACTTCTATCATTAATTTCACAACAAATCACATTATACACACATCGCCTTAATATTCAATATCTTCGACGCGAATCAAAGTTCACCATATTTCAACGCGTTCCCTTCTCCGGAACTGGATCTCCAGACCGGAAGCAGATCATCACGCGCTACTTCCGGTTCCCTCGAAGTATCAGTTTTTGACACCCGATCAAGGCTTCAAGCCGACGTCGTTTCTCGATGATTAATAATCTCATCGTCGAGACGCAAGTAACTAATTTGATTTCGTCGACTTGGCTCAATCTTCCCTCTTTCGGTGGTGACATTAGGGTATCAAGGGAATTAAAGCCCCCAGGGAAAGCTTTTAAAATTGTTTGGCTGAGTGAATAAAAAATGTCGCCAAGGAGAGTAAATACTGTTCTGGGAAGGGTTTTGCTTAATGTAGTTGTTGTGATATTTTTAATGAGAATAATAAAAATTACTGAAAGTTATATTTAGGAATTGTGGAAAATGTTTCATTCATTTTCCTATTGGTGGGTTATAAATATTATTTTATTTTTTGTTCATTTGCAAATTTATAGCAGAGATTACAGCACAAAAAACAGCACACATTAATGTAGAATAAATATTTATATTTTACGTAATAATGCGCATAATTATTAATTAATATGATTGAATATTATTAAGAGTAGTTGTATTTTTTATAACACTGACTGGCCCCGTTTTGTAATTAACTATTAATCTGCATTAATTATATTATTATTTTAAGATATAAAGATACAAATAATTTACCCGACTAAAAATACACTCCCAGAAATTTTCACATTATTTTTTCCACTCCCCTTTCAAGCAAACATCTTTAATCCACCAACACCACTTCTCTTCTAAACCTTTTTGTTTTATTTACCTAAACCCTCGTTTAACTGGAATTTAGATAGTTAGGAAGAACCGGAAACGGAGAGGGGGTTAACGGAGGGGAAATGGGAGGAGGGGATAGAATAAGAGGATAGCTCCCATGAATAATTCATGATTCAATGTCGTTTGTCTTCATTTTGTGAGCGGTAATAGCGGAAAGCGAGCGATCACTTAATAAACGCTCGTAGTGCTTTTATACATCAGTTTTCATTTCTGTAGCTAATATATGGAGAGTTGAAAATGCGGATATAAATTGTAATCTTTCGTTTATTTTTAGATGTCGGTTAAAATGGGTGATCAATTTACTGAGGGTTTTAGTTATGGTTAGATTGCAATATAATAGTAAAATTTGTTATATGTTTAATATTGGAATAAAATTAGTTGGAGTTATTATAGCATAGATTGTGTTTTGATTATATATTAATGAGATAAAATTACTGATTTAATGTCGGCATTTTAAATATCACAATAGGAAAGGATTATAAATGAATCAAAGCAAGTTTATTGTTCGTATACATTATGTTAGCAAAAATTGTTTGATACAAATGGATTTCATCTAATTTGTACACTATTTGAATACATCGCATCATAAACATGTGTATAAAGAGAGTCAACTCGCCTGCTGGGAAATGCGAGAATATTAAATCTCTTCTTGTTCAGGTATTATAACATCGCTTAATCTAAAGCATTATTGTTTTAATTTTTATTTTCTAATATAATTTTATAATACCAAATCAAACTGCAGTTTAAAATATCTACAAAGCTAATAATAATCATTCAATTCCACGGGCTACTCAAAAACTTTCTTAATATCCCATGCAAACAAATCCCTCGTTGCATGCATGATATTTTTATTTATCAATTTCCGTCTCTCGTTCACGCAGCCTTGCACTTGTTTCAATCCAGTAAATGCAATATTGCGATTTCACTAAAACCGAGACGAGAATTGTGAGCGTATATTGCATAGCTTGTTATTAGCTGGCTAATGACAAGTGCGGTCAATCATTTGTTATACAGATTGTATATATAATATTGTATTCGGATCATTAATGGAAAGAATTGAAAATAGTACCTGTTGATTTCATCACGTTTTTGTAGAACTGCAACTATAGGATTTTTTATTTTTAAGTTAGGAAATCAAGATTGAACTTTATGTGAAACTTGATTTCCATAAAGTTCAATTTCATAATTTTTGAGTTGCAGGAACAAAAGCTGAAAATAATACTTTGTTCTTGCTGTCATTATTGCAAGGACGCGATTGCGCATGCTTAAGCTTAAGTAAAAGATCACGATAAAATCAACGACTTGTCAACTAATTTCAAGCAATGCTATTACAATTCACTTTAAATAACAATTTATAAAAAAATCTTATAAACATTTTCTTATATAGATTAGATTAACAGAAAATAAGGGTAAGTAAGACGTTGAATTTGTTACCAATATTTATATTATGAGAGTGGGCATGTTTAAGCTACACCAATAATTCTGAAAACACTTTTTGTTATAATATCATATTTCTATTGTTATTCTATTTTATTTTGCTTCATTCTTTTAATGCACTGTTGAGCCAGAAAATGATAAAATCGTATTTATATTTGCACTTACTATATCTCTATGTTTTACAAACATACTTAAGTTTAAAATTTATGCATTTTTTCTAAACTAAATGTATCTTTTAATTTTTTTTATTTTGTTTCTAAATGTTTGCAAGGAAATTATAGGCACCCATACAAAAATCAAAATTAACAACCAGCAATATCTAAGTAGTGTTATAATAGGTAAACTCAATAATACTCACCGGTGGCGTTCTCAAGCGAATGAAATATAAAATATTCTAGAATCCAGGTGTCTCAAAACAAAGTCACCCCTAAAAGTCAATATAAAATCATTGAGGAAAAGTTCTGAAGGAGAATTACCTTCATATGCTCTGTAATGAATCGGATGTAATACTACTGCATAATATTTTGTGGTGTATGAATCTATTGATAAATAATAACTGGTATATTATAATAAATAATATTATTATATGATTTAATAATACATACCCACGTACTTATTTATTATTTACGATTATAATTTAAATAACACGTTGATTATCATTTAATCGAAAGTTTGCAATGAAAGTTTGCATTATTATTCAATTTTAAAAGGTAGATTGTTGTAATTCATTTCATCTGTAGTCATTTCATTTTAACAGGAAGTCGTTAATGCTCAAGCTGAAAAACATAATGACATGATATTGCTATCACACAGTATTCAGCAACAACAATGGATTGTAACATAAATAAAATACACCGCATCTTTTTTTAGATCTGAAATGTAATAATACAATAAGAGCTGATAGTGTTTTGCCCTAAGTTTATTATAGCAATATTGTATAAGGCTAGAAATGATACTAAAATCTAATATTAAAATTTTCGTAGAACATAATAAATCAGTTAAATTTTTATTCTATTTAATTCAATCATTACTAATTGCGATTATAATAAGAATCGGTACGAAACGTAATTTTAATATTATTTATATAGTATTTATTTAAGTTCGTGCATTATCTAATACGGCCCATTGTATATGGATCTAATGTAGAAATATGCAGAGCGTAATAAAAATACTTTTTAATGTAATAAAAAAGCTCAGTGAATGTTTCGTTGACTTTCACTTTCGTGTTCATCAGTCGACCAATGTAATGAAATTCTTTTCAAATCAGCTTGGTTTTACTTTTTCAAGCGATTGATTTGTTTGAAGCAAAGATTCAAGCTTCATTTCATTCCATGATGCATTCTATTGACGGTTGTTACGCGTTGACTATAAATAATAACGAGTCAGTTGCAGTAGCTTAGTTATTATCACGTAACACGGGAGACGTAGTTGATTATGACTAAACGAAGGTTAATTAGTCAATTAGTGTATACGCGTATCAGAAATTAGTTTTTTATATACATCAGTAAGTTACATTTTAATTTTGAAACTACGTTTGATAATTATTAATTGATTTTATATTTGTTTGCGTAATTTCTATAGTTAAACTAGTTTAATCGAGTTAATGAAAGATAGAGCAAGTTAACGGTATATAGTTCATGGGAATCGATCCTGGAATTGTCAGTTACGAGTCCGGTGCTCTACCAATTTGCTAACGAACAGGTATATTAAAAATAATGCTATGTAAAGTGTATTGTAACATACAAAATATGTTGTGCGTTTATTTGAAAGATATAATTTTGAATTTTCAAATGCGTGTATACACGCATATAAAAATTCAAAATCTGATCTATTTTTTTATTTAGCAAATAAATAATTAAATAAAGGAAAAAATAGCCTCTTGGTGATATAATGCTTCGATATTGAGAGGTTTGGTTTTATATTTCCGTTGTTTCTTAATCCTCACAGTGTTTTATATATAAAACAGTATTTGAATAAACATGAGCAGCAATTGAAAGCAACGCTTAGGGATTTGACTTCAATTGATACTGAGATTTTCCGAAAGGCTAATAAATGTGCGAAACTAAACTAATTTTGCTCATCTACAAATTGCATACATTGAAGACAATTTTTAGTTTAGCGTGTAAGCTAAATACAAATTGTATTCGATCAGAGTAATGCGTAATATTTATTCAGAAATATGAATCCATTGATTTTTTGACTGTTGTTTGAATATGATGTAAAATGAGATTGTGCATGTTGCTCAATATCGCAACATGCACGATCTCGTAATATTATTATTTATTATTACGGCATAAGAACACACTGTATACAGCTATTTTGGTTAGGTTAAGATTAACGTCATGGTTTACCATATTATGTAAACGACGTCTCAGACGTAGCAGTTAATTTAAGCACTTGACTAAATGGTGCAGAAAATATGAAAATAGTAAGCTATCAGGGATTCGAACATGGATCTGTTGCGTCCGAGTCCAGCGCTTTAGCTAATTCTATAATGAGCCTTAACATTTAATTTCTAAAGTAATTATTATTATTTTTTAATTTAATGATAAATTATAAAGATATAAAAAGTACAGATATAAAAACGGTACAAACTTTTAATAAACAACTGCAGATTACATAAAAACTGTGAAATATTGTGGCCAACGTAAAATCTTAAAAATCTTATTTAATTAAAGTTCAATATACGATTTATAACATTTAACATATGAATTATTATTTTAATTTTTATAATATTGACAAATTTAAAAATAAAGAATGAACTATTTTCACTTAATAGAATGAAACGTTACGCTATTTACAAAGTTATATTAAATTTTATAAAGTTATAATTACAGCCGTACAAAGCCATAAATTTATTACGATTTATTAATTTACGTGATTTATTACGATTTGTTATTACAGGAATCGTATTTTTCAAATTATCAAAATTGCAGAAATTTCTGTTAAAATGCGTGTGAAGAAATCTTACAATGTTGAAAGAAAGCTTTTATAATATTATTATAGATCCAGTACAGCCTGATACGAACTTGAATCGTGATTTTTTAAAGTATTATTTGGTGCTTATCTATCATCCATCATTTTTCTACAATTTTAACAATAACATTTAATTCTAATAATTATAGCTAACCAAGCAGAGTATTTTATATAATGATTTTTATCATGTTAGTGCAATACTAGTCATATTTAAAAACACAGAAGTAAAGTCTTCAGCGTATATTAATACTATGACACTAGTGTATAATTATGATTCATTATCATTATTATACATTAGCATTAATATCATATTTATGCAATATGCCTGAAAAGTTAGTTTCGATTAATAAGCCTATATAAAAATTCCGAAATTGTATAGTTTAGTTTGCTTATAAAATGAGCCGTAAAGTAATTGAAACTAGTTTGAGATTGAGTTTTGACTGCATGCACTTTTTTTCTATTCTGTTTGAATGTATCATTGAGAGTATACCGTTTATGCTAGCCAAGTATTTTTGTAAACTGAGAAGTAGTTTCGCACTGAAAATGTCTGAGATTTTAATAAGAATTATTGTAGTTAAAGAGAATCTGTATACTTTGAATAAATAGATTTGAATCTGATGACTTTGAATAATATAATTTTAAAATAATTTAAAAGTACAATTAAAAAGTCAAATTTATTGCTTAGAGTAATGTAAGCCTGATTTACTTACGATAATTTTTAGCATTTGTACAATAGTCAAACTTAAAGCAAGCGAGTGAAATTATATTACATAAACAAATGTAACAAAAATGAAATTTAATAATTACAAAATTAATTCATTAATGTTTAGTATTAATTTGTATAGAATGTTTATAGTAAGCCTATATAAGCAATGTATTATGTATAAGCAATGTATAAGCAATTAATGTAAATGTATACACGTGAAGGAACTAGTATAGCTCTCGTACAAGTTACTATTTGTTCTCTAAATTTACAAATTAAATAACAAATGTTCTTAATAGTCACAATGTCATTCATCATTTTCAAAGTATACTTATTTCGTTATTAAAACTTAGATGTATCCAGCAATTGAGTACACTCGTATTATATTAACCGATTAATATTAATCTTTAGAGAGTCTACAGAGACTATTGTTTTGAAAAAAACACAGGGATGAATAAAATCTATTCAATCACTCAGCCACCAATTGAATTAGAAAAGAATCACTACATCACATCAGACCAAGACGACGATAAGCGGATCACTTTAAACGTCGGGGGTGTCAAACACGATACGTACCTCGACACCCTCAGACGGATACCCGGCACGAGGCTTGCCAGTTTGGCGAGCGATCAGGAGAAAGATGAAAGCTTTGATCCAGCTACGGGAGAGTATTTCTTTGATAGACACTCCGAGGCGTTCAGAAGTGTTCTTGAATTGTACAGGACGGATGAACTGCATATCAATAACTCACTTTGCGGATGCGTACTTCAACAGGTTTTCTTATTGTTTCTTTTTGAAGTTAATAATGATAATATGATACATGCTTTATTTAGGGTTGGGTCAAGGATTTTATAGTGATTAGGAGTTAATAAGCTAATGTATACAATTCTATACCACGAGATATCACACATGTGGTTATTTAATACCCGACAAATTAATTAATTAATTAATTTTGATAATTTAAAGCAAAACGTTGCTTAAGTTGTACACTATGCAACACAAAAAGAGTATTGTCTCAGTCCATACAATTACAGTCGATGTGACTAGTGAGCCTGATTGTACAGTACTATTAATTGCTGCAAACGTATTAAATAATAATAATACATAGCAGTAAGGTTCACAATCAGAAACGCTCAATGCATCGCTTTCAAAATTAACCAATGCATTTTGATGTAGTTTCCTTTTGTAAGCCTATTATACAACATAACAAAACAACGGGTAGTGAAATACCTAACATATTATTATCTACAATATAATATAATATATTATAATATATAATATTATGTAATATAATATAATGTACTTCTTATTTATTACAAAATAACGTAATTTTACAGGAAAACGACAATCAACAAAGATAGATCATCTAAATTAAAATTAGCTCAATAGAATATAATAAATGGACATTGAAACGAATTCGTCCATTCAACGCGTAACATTATAAAAGAAAAAAAACATTCTTACCAAAAAGAACAAGAAAAAATTACTTTAATTTTCTGTGAAGGAAAATGTTCAAAAGAAAGACAGATATTGTCTTGGGCTCAGGTCAACCTCCTATACTCGAAAACTCGCCAATAGAAATTTCGCCTACTATAAATATCGCCACCTGGGAATATTGTCTAATAAGAAAATTCTGTTGGCGAGTTTCCAAGTAGGATAGTTGACTCGAAGCCTTTTGTCAGTTATGAGTTATTTATACATAGGTTTTTAAAATGAACATTAAAAAAATTTCTAAATTCCAAAACATCTTGAAGTTATTATTTTTGTGATTAAACGCACTGGGGGGGAATAAATTTCTCCCCCCCCCCTCCCTCTGCCTAAATCCGATACAGGAAGAATTTCTTTCAACAGAATAATTCAATTATGTGAAAGACAGAAAACTTTCGTAACATCACGACAATATCATACAGTAGAGATCTCATTGTTAGCTTGTTGCGTGATTCTACAGAATCGTTACAATAACAAATCTCATATTATAAACTTCTAACTTCTTTTTATATTTATTCATCCGCAAAGCACGATATTACAACTATTAATTTCACAGCATGTTTTTTAAATATGACAAAAAGATATCAACGAAGAAGTAACCATTTTTGTCCTCGACTTTAGACCATGGCATCTATAATATTAATATGCACTCAATTAAGTATAATAGTTGTGGCCTGCATTCTAAATTTTTACAAAATAGTTGTTTTTCGTTTTTGTTGTTCTTACAGTTAGCAATATGATAGAAATTAGTGTTGAAAATAGGATTTCAATTAAATAAATGGATTTAAATCAAATATTACCTTGAATTATAATCAATTACAAGTGATTAATATACACGACTATATACAATATGGTTAAGTATATAGATTATCTAAACTCTTATGATATTAAATTTATGCTTAAATATATGAATCTGTATTTATTCAATTGTCTGAAAACATTATCCTAAAAATAATCAACAATATTAAATATCGTGTAATATACTACTTAACATTTTTGTACAGTTTTGCTAACTTACTGCTGTGAAATTATGTGCAACATTTCTAAAATTGCAGCTCAATTGTTAATTGATGCCAAACATGTCGTTAACAATTATAAATAACTTAGCTCATTTTCTGTTATAATATGTTCTTGTTAACTAAACATTACTGTATACTAAATTACTATAGGATGATAAATGAAGACATCGTAACATTCTAGTATTTGGTCTATGTTTTAATCAGGAGCTTTTGTTTTGGGGCATAGAAGATCACAAGATAGAAGCCTGCTGCTGGTCTGATTATAGCAAATATACTGAACATAGAGTCGCTCTGCAGGAACTAGATAGAAACTTTGCTATCTCATCCGATGAAGATGAAAAATTTGCTGATCATCCTTCGATTTGTGTCTCGGTTGTGTTTAAACTTTGGAAGTTGACTGAAAGACCAGCTTCGTCTAAAGCTGCAAAGGTACTATATAGAGAGGAAGATGATAATGAATACATTTGTCATTTTGTATTAAATGTTACATTATAATCATTACACGCTCTGTATATTTTCCTTTTTCAAAGTCAACCGATAAGGGTTGGAAATCGGAATTGTGAGAAATGCTGACTTTTGACTGTGAACTAATTGATTGCAACGTTTATTTTAAACTATAATTAAATTATTGAAATATTAACTGTATGTTTATAATTGTGTTGAAATTTAATATTAATAGTATTAATATTCAATTTAACACAGTTTATAATAGTACATTGATATTAATAGTTATGATAGTTAATATTACACTACTATAATTGTAGTTATTACATCAATACTATCAGTGGTTATGTATGTTCATTGCTGTAGATGAATTCTTTCATTTTCAACTACTTTTAGATTTATCTGGCCCTCTCAATGATGCTAACAATCGTCTCAATCCTCATCTTCATCCTCGAAACTCACCCCAGCTGTCAAGTCGATCGCTACACGGGTCTCTCGATGACCATCGTAGGTCCTCCGCCGCATAAGCCCTGCCGCGGCCAGTCCTGCTGCCCTCCCTGCCAAAACGATACCTGCTACCATCACCCCCCAGCGCCCCTAGCGAATGCCACGGATCCTGGCCCTCATGTTATTCTGTTGGGTCTTGATTATACTTGTACTATATTCTTCACGGTTGAATTTATCGTCCGAGCCATCGTTCACGCGTACCTAGGAAAAATGTTTTGGAACAGAGCATTGAATATTATAGACTTTGTGTGTCTAGTACCTCTCTATGTCAGCATTGCTATGTATCACATTGACATTCATAATACGGTTAGTTTTTATTCTTGTGTTTTATTACATTTTAGTTTGTTTTTCAGCAAAAAGTATTAAACTTAAAAAACAAGCAAATCGCATAAGGCGAGATAATAGTTGCGTGTCATGTACTGCATTTACATTGTCTAATTATTATTTGAGGTTTTTTCAAACAACAAGCAAAAGAAGCTCATGATGTAAATTTGTTAGTAAAACAATACGAGCAAAATATTAGTAGTTAATAAAACAATAGTGCCTTATTTTGATTAGTAAAGTAATTACTTAATTAGAATCTATATTATAGTAATTTAATATCCAATTAATAACACATTTAAGTATACATAATTTAATTGTTGTTATTTAATTATTATTAATTGAATTAGGATTTATAACTCAAATTAAATTAAATTAGTTCTTTAATGTAAATGATTTCATCGATGTGCAATATCCAATGCGTCTGATTATAATTCTTGTAAACAATTTATGACTTCTTTGAATGAAAATAATTTGAGTGTTTTATCACGCCTAGTAAACAATAGAGCAATCATTAAAGTCATCGCAGTGTCAGTGATAGCTCGTGAATATATAGCAAATATGTGAAGATAAAAGAACTAAAAACGATCATTTATAAGAATCTAGCACATTCACTAATAATATAAGTCGCATGGAATTGAAAGGTCGTTCAAATAACACTCGTACTTAGATAATCACAGTATTTACAAAAATCGAATTTGTAGTAAAATGAAAAGCAAGCTCTATGAAATATATTTTTCAAAAATTAATTTGGTCATTAAATTTTATTATCTCACTACTTTTTTTATCTAAATTGACAGATTTTCTGGTTTATGCGATTTTGCAGATATTCAGTTTAGTTAATGGTAGTCAATTGAAAATTAAAAGAAATACCTCCTAGAGAAAAGAAGATGATACAACAAGCCAAAGAAAAATTATTTTCATAAATTTTCTGTCAGTTTTTAGAAAATGAAATTCTACATTTAAGCATGAAATTTTACTTTAATATCTGTAATATTTGAATACTGAAATGTCCATACGATCAAAAATGCACACAATTTTCAACGTTCTAGCTTATGTGCTATATTATCAAAGTTTAATGGAGTGCAATACAGGTTTTCCGAAGTTTACAATATTTAAGAGCATTTATATTAAATAATATTAAAACAATTATATATCAATACTTGCAAAGTTTAACTCTAAGCTTAACTTTAAACTCAAACTCTTAACTTTATCTTAGCAACAACCGAATAATTCAAAAACTTGAATTGCTTTCAACAGTCGGCTGGCAAAGTGATGACTTTCTTGCGACTGATCCGAATCCTGAGAATCTTCAAAATGATGAAACACTATCGGGCTTGTAAGATTCTCGCATACACAATAAAGGTTAGTATCTTAAATTCTTTCTTAAAATCTTAATCTTAATAATTAGATTAATCATAAATTCTCATTCTTCTTTACAATATAGATATAATAATGGGTAAGTTAAGTTGAAAGAGTATTCATTTATCCGTGTGAAATAAGTTACCAAGGACTTCGCAGTTTTTTGTATCAAAAGTTAAAATAACAGTTGACGAAAACTCTAGAAATAAATAATTACTTATTATTATTTTTTTATCTTTTTATTAGAAATGAGAATGATTGCATCATCTAGTGATTTAGATTTAAAAATGATACAATACTCTTAATGAAAAAATACTCATTTATCTGGCAGATAAAAGCACAATCTATGATCACATTCACATTTCAAAAATCGGCTCGAGATTAATATTTCATAATTTCTTCTTTCCACTATAATTCCCAAACCCAAATTATACAATCTAACCTTGTTGTCAAAAGGAATGAACTTTACAACTTTTTTTTCAAAATTATTTTTTTCTCTCAATCTAATTTTATCGATCTAATTTTATGATAATTTCCATTTTATTGATGAACTAAAAACAAAAGCTGGTCAATCCACGTTCTTGATTAGTAAGAAAATTCTTAGTTGGCGCTATTCTAGATCTTTGATCAACATCGTTATTTATCTAATTGATCGCACCGTTGTGTCTTCGAATTACGATTCATAATTACTCAGTGACGTAATTATTATATTGGATTCGAACACCTGTATACTTACGTCCGAGTACCAGTTGATCTCCCAGTCGCACTTGCGTTTTGATGTTTCGAATAAAACTTTAGGAAATGTTTTAAGTAGAGAGCAAACAAGTTGATCGATCAGAATGACAAAACATTAATTTTCTCTTTGTTGATCTTACGTTTTGTGCTGTAATGAAAAAATGTAAAAATTGAACGACGAGTAAAATTAAAACAATAATTTGATCGCTTTGATTATTTTATTTTATTACTTAGTGACCAGTGCTAGTTCTTTGGACTCAATCCTGAGTATTAGAATAGTGTGCTATTAAATTTATGCTTATGAAACGTTTGACATCAGAAATGAAAGAAGATATTCTCTATTAACCTAATAAATGACAACTGTTACAGTCAACAGCTACAATATATAATTCCAAATCGACAAAATAATATAATTTAATTTTAGCGGGCCACAACTGTTGCTACAATTCATATAACTTAATGCTGCTTTTCTTTCAAATCAGACCAGATTTTGCTCTAAATTAAAATATAATATTACCACTTAATACTTTTCCTTTCTCGTTCTCATCACCGCAATTATTTCTTTTGAGCAAACGTATATTACATCTAACAAAGCGTCTTAAAATGTGTAAACGTGATTAATCCGCATGCATTCATATGATTCAGAAGGTACTATAAACTTAGAATTTACTGTTGTTGCTTCAGTGTTTGTGACTCGTCAATGGTTTAGTTTATCAATCACATTTGTTTGCTGTACATTATATAATAATATTTGATTATATAGCATAGTAGCTTCAATTTACTCTGTTTAAATATAGACTTACTTCTATTACTATTTTATAGGTTCTCTGCACAGTTATCAGACGACAGTTATTCTTATAATAGCATAATATAACAAACAAATATTTATAGAAAGATCACTTTTATTACTATGACCTTAATTTAGACTTTCGTGAAAAGAGGATTTTTTGCAGATTTATCTTCTAAGTACGGTACAAATAAAATAAAACATTTCATATTTCTTTTTAATACGAGGCTCATAAAGCAATCTACTCTTTTCCATGAATAATCTAAAATATTCGCTTATCAGATGTGCCAAACAGTAGTATGGGTATCCAATTATTGTTATCATTATAAACGATAATACATTTACCAGGTTAGCATGAAAGAACTTGTCCTCATGTTCGTGTTCCTTCTGACAACAACTCTCATGTTTGGAGCCATCATCTACTACACAGAGAGCGAGAACTTCGAGAACATTCCTATCGGTATCTGGTGGGCAATCGTCACAATGACCACAGTGGGATACGGTGACGTTTTTCCAGACACGGCTCCCGGGTACGTAGTCGGGTCATTCTGCGTCGTCAGCGGAGTACTAGTCATAGCCTTTACCGTCCCGATTGTCGTAAACAACTTCACGGTGTATTACTCGCACGCTAAGACGAGGCAAAAGATGCCTCTTTTAGCGGTTAAACCTCCGAGAAGGTCGCCAAGGAGAAGACGCAGAAAGGGAGAGATGGGGGGTGTCGAGGTTATGGTGGGAGGGTGGACTAATGGGCGAGGGGTTGTGAGCAGTGGAACGTGTACGATACGGAAGATAGAGTCAGATGAAGAGAGCGAGATTGGATCTAACTACTGCAGCGCTGATACAGGTAAAGAAATTAAAGTTATGTTAATGTTGAGAATTTCTTCATTTTGAAATTTAAAAATTTCAATCCAAAAGCTTTATTTGTACTGTTACTATAGTAATTTTTGCTTGATATAGATAAGCCTTTCATATTACTTTATAAATAATATATTAGCAAGGTTCCTTTATTACATTTATTGCTCTTTTATTTATTAACATCTCCTGTAATTTCTATAATCTCTTTCTCAACATGTGACAAAAATTAATATATACACTGTAGATAGACATACACTTAATATATATTAATTTATACCTAATATTAATTATGATCTTATGTAGTACACGGTACAGGCATATGGACTTCTTTTCAAAAATAAAGAATATACTCTTTGTGCAATTTTAGATCTGGATGAAATTTCAAATTCAACAAAAAAGAGTAGTCCCAACATAACTTCATCAAACGGAAGTTCTTTTCCTGATCGTATCCCTGGCTCTGGAGTGTCGCCTTCTCATTGCACTGTTTATCCAACAGGAGAGGGCGTCTTTTCCAAAAATCTTAAGTTAAGACATTCACAAGGTTCAAAACTTAGCTCCAATCATTCAAAAGTGAACATTTTAAATGATACAACGACAGAAGTTTTAAATTTACCCAGCACAAACGAAACGAAAGCGCAAAATAGTTATTCGGCCAAAAACAACAACAGTGAGTTTAAAGAAGGAATGACTCAAGAGACGCAGCATGGACAGCTACATAATTACTGCAATGCGGGACTTGTAGTGGACGAATTTCAATATAGTTAGAAAGTAAATGTTTAAAAAGTATAGGAAATTATAATCATAGTCCAGGTTATTTTAATTAGAAGAAATTATTTTAAAATTTAATAATTTAGCTACGATAAATAGATCTTATTTTTAGCATAGCATTGAATTATATGGTGGTGTTAATTTCTTGTACGTATTAAACTATTTGCCTTTACTAATAAATTTTGTGTATTTTACAACGAATAAAGTTCGGTTGAAAGTAAAAATCGAACTGTCTTTTTATAAGAGATGATCGTACATTTCTCGGTGACATTAACAACATTTAGCATTACATTAATTTTTCATCTTGTACACATTAAATTCATATCATTTACTGTTATAGTATATCAACTAAAGTTTTAAATCATAATGTAATTATTATTATCTGGACTAGAGCTCGTTTGATTAGCTTATCTTAAGTTAGTTTGGATTCCTTAAATTGTTACAATTATCATGTATTTTGTTTGCCAGTTATTGTTATTCTGAATTATGAAATACTTGAATTATTGTAATAAATGCTTTAGACCTGCATATGATTAAATTTATAACAAAAGATAGTGTTTCAGAAGTACTTAATACGGTACCTCAACTATTTTTAGTGACTACCCCCCCCCCTCTCCCCTCTTGTATTTAAACTTAGATTTGTTTTTGTTTTAGCTTAATTATTTACGCTTTTTATTTGATAAATACATGATACAGTAATGTTAAGAAGAACAACCTCAATAGTTGCAATTTGGACAATTATTATGGCATCTCCTTTTAAATATCTTAGATATTGTGATCAGAGGATGCTACTGTAAGCTTGTAACAGTTAATGAAATTAAAAATCTTAGGTACCGCATTATTGTGTAACTACCGAGCTGATAATTCTAAAATAATTCTAGAAAATCTCAATTTCGGATCTAACACAAACGATTGCGCTCAAATTTTTGTTTGTTTACATTCGTTTGTTTACATTCAACATTTGAACTCGGGTCTAAAGTTGTAAATCAAATATTTCGACTTTTTTCATTAAGATCTTGTTTAACTGTGTTGTAAGATAAATGAAACAATTTTTTAAAGATAATAAAATGTGCAGGGCCTAGATAAGCTTAATATTTATTTTCGACTATTCAATGTTTTAATGCAATAGTCTAAATCAATGTTAAATTCTATTATAGTTGTAATATTAATTTAAACTTTTTCCTATTATAATTTTAGTCCAAATTATACATGGCGCGAAATCGAAATTAGGCTTGAAAATATACGAAATTTTGACGAAAGTTTATTTGACTAAAAACGGCATCTCTTGGCATCTAAATTAATGAGTATGTTATACACAGACACACATCCGTTATTGCAATAATAGTTGATTGGTAATAACAAAAATTCATATTTACTATATAAATAGATAAGAAACAATAAAATGTAATATCAGGCTTACTGAGTGGATATACAGTTATTTTTGTCAATATTTGTTACAGAATTCTTTATTGGTATGATGGTACACAATATATAAAATTAGACTTATACTTCTCTATCCCACCCTAAGAATTTAATTAGGGATTAATTTATCTTGTTAGTAAATTGACATTGCTGTTCATTAGATGTGCAATTCATTGCAATACTTTGTAATAGCTGTATACTAATCCATGGAGGTGTTTCGAGCTATTGCTCAAATTGTCTCAACTTTTACATACGCTTTATTTCGTAATATATTTTTCTTTCTGCCTCGGACGTATAAGGACATAAGCAACGACGTTGTGCTTATAACTGGAGGAGGGAGAGGCATTGGACGACTAATTGCAGCCGAATTTGCCAAGAGAAAACCGAAACAAGTAAGTGATGGAACTATTGTCATTGGCATTGAGAAATCTGGTATAAATATTAAATTTTTGAATAATTTTACTTTAATGGCATCATTATAATTTGTTATTTTTGAATGATGTTTCCTTCATTTTCAATGTTGCATCAGTAAGATATAACACAAAAGCATACGTGTGTAACTCATTGATTAATTACTCAAAATGGTTAAATGTTGTTCCATTTCTTTTTCAATGATCTTATGTTATACACATGCCAATTTAATAATAAATAATGAAATAATTGAAGCTAAAATGATATGTTTAGATAATAATCTGGGGCAGACATGAAGATACATTATCAGCCACAAGTAAGGCTATACAACTCAAAGGTGTACCCTGTCATTATATGGTCTGTGATGTGGGATCTAGAGAACAAGTACTAGCCAGGGTATGTTCACATAATACTGTTGAAAAACTTAAAACAATCATTAATTAAAATGTGGTTGACAAACTTTAAATAATCATGTACTTGAACATTGTTTGTTATCATTGTTTTTATTGCTTATTTTACTGTACTTTTTATGCTATGTATGACATTGTCTGTTGTGTTATATGACCTTTTCAAAAGATTTTGTGATTTAAATGTATATTCTGTAAATAATTTTCGCTGTTAATCTTTAATTATTGTTATCAGGCTTGCTGTAGCTTGTTTAGATATTGCTGGTTAATATTAATGATTACTGACAGTTGTAGTTTCTTATATTTAGCGGATATTAACGTTGTAGCAGATATAGTTTCATATTATTTGTAGTAAATGTTGCAATATTTACTTTATTTTGCAATGTAATTTTGTTATTTTGTAATGACAAGGCTTGTAAGAGAAGTGGTCAGAGCGTTGGACTCGGATGCAACATGTTCACATTTGAAATCTGGAAGCTCACTATTTCTCTAACTATCTGCATCTTTTAGTAAGATCCTTAAATTGACAGCTGCGTCTGAGACTTTGTTATAGTACGGTAATATAAGACGTTAAACGTAACCTTGTGTAGAATTATGTCTTATATTTAATGCGTAGTCTGAAGAAGTAAAACGACAGTTTGGTGGTGTTGACATACTTGTAAATAATGCAGCCACTGTTGCTGGTGGATCCATAATGGATATCACTTCAGAGGAGCTACAGAGGACGATTGATGTTAATCTTATGGCCCAATTCTGGGTAAGAAATTTTATTACAAATCGAAATGCTTCTACTTCCGTAAAAATTAATTTTAAAATTATAAGTAATCGTGAACTTATCATTTTTTCTGTTTTTAGAAATATACAGTAGTTTATAAATCTGATCTTCTATACGTTGGTAAGTTTTACAGATTACTATTTAAGGTAGGATTTATTTATGAAATTCTTAGTTTTATTTAAATGCTCTTTAATTTATTCATTTCGATTTATTCCCTGATTTCTGTTTCACATGTAGTTCACGATATGCCATTGCACTACTAATTCCTTTATATTTACTGATCTGGTATTAAATAACAAATATATTTCAAAATTTATTTACGTATTTAAAAATATCTCCATATTTTCTTATTTGGTATGTTAGATAACGAATATACTTCTAAATTTATTCGTTTAAAAATATCAAATTTTATTTATATTTTGTAAAATATATTCCTCGTAGACTATAAAGGCATTTCTACCGACCATGACACAGCGCAATCACGGTCACATAGTGAGCATCAACTCTATAGTTGGCCTCATTGGGTTGGCCTCAGCTTCTGATTATAGTGCGTCAAAGTTCGGTGCAACGGGGCTCCACGAGTCCCTGGGAATGGAGCTACTGAGGGATGGCAAAGATGGGGTACATTTGACGTCAATTCATCCTTATCTGATTGATACAGAAATGTTTGCTGGTGCTAAGACTAGGTAAGAATAAAATTGGTTGATTTTAGGTTCAGATTTCACATTGGAAGAATCTTTATGTCAATGTTGGAATAATAGTTTCATCATCAGCATCATTATCGTTTTACATCCATTTTTTCCATGCTAGCACCGCTTGGATGGTTTCCCCAAATATTCTTTCTCTACTTCTCTCTGAATGAAATAAAATAGTTTAATTATAATAATTAATCTTAATTTTAAATTACACCTTTGTTATAATTTTAGATTGAATGCTAACTCTAGATTGAGTTTGTACGGAAATAGTATATACACGTAAAAAAAATTATACTGAATTCGTTATATAGATTGTAATCGTGATTCATTTTTTCAAAAATATTATTTGATGTTTAGATAATAATAGTTTGTTGATATGATATGATATGATATGATGGGTGAGGTGTTTTGTTGGGTAAGGCATTATGCTGTGTGTGTTTTAGAATTGATTGAGATGCAAATAAATAGGCACACTAGTAATACTGGTGGTACAGTAAAATGTCTTGTTAAGTTTATAGGCGATATTATATTTATCAACGCTCAATAAAGATATGTTTTAAATTGAATGTTAAATTATATTATAAATGATAAAATATTGCTGTTTGTTTGTGTTGCAGTTCTAATAGCTCTTAAGTGACTGTGATAAAAGTCACTCATCACTTGTACTCTATAAATTACAGTCATAAAATTTCTATCATATCCGAGTTTGTTATTTTTGATATTCAAATATGAAGTATTAAAGTTTGCGCAGTTTTTAGTGTCACTTTAAATGTTTGCCATTCAGTAGGTTTTCCTCAATACTTCAGCCCTTGGATAAGAACTATGTGGCTTGGAAGATTGTTAATGCTGTCTGCACCAATCAGAAGTTCTGTATCATGCCTCGACTAATGTATTTCTTCTTTTATCTCAAATGGTTGGTTACATTTTCTTATAATTCTTGCGTGTGCTTAGATTTTATCGAGTGTTATTATTAAGCTGGCTGTTTTATTATATGCAATCTGGTCTTATTTATATAATAACATGGTAATATTTAAGAATATAGATAATCCGCTTGCTGGAAATTAGCAAAATGTCATTAGTAAGAAAAGCAATTAGCAAAAAAGAGTTAGTTGTTCTTTATTTCTTTACGATATTAAATCAGGCAATATAAAAATAAAATACATTGTTAGATTGTGGGTATGATTGTATCAGGAGCTCCATTTTAAATGATATCTTACCCTAGTGCCTGAAACTAAAAAGTTCTTTGATTAGCTGTTTATATTATAATTATTGAATAAACAAAATATAGCCATGTTGTTGAACACCTTTTTGTAACGAATTTACGCATTGCGAATAGAAAATTTATTTGAATTAAAATTATTCCTGATAGTTTAATAAACACAATAGGGTTCTTGCTGATTTGTTTTACATGTTTTTTGCCTGTTTTATTACATTTTCTTTCTTTTATTTCAGTATACTGCCTGTAGAAACGCTTCAAGTCCTGCAAAAATTTATAGGTGTTGACAGATCGATGGACTCCTGGCATGGTAGTTATGTCAAACGTTCATTCTCTCGATCCTCTCTCAAGATGAAATAATGTGATTTAAATATACACGTTTTACAGCTGAAATAAGACTTATTGAAGATATTTTATGGTTCTCGGACATTTCGAAGCAGGGCAATTCGGAGTGGATAATTGTTATTAGGATTAGGGTTTAAAAAATATATTAGGGTTAGGTTCAAACCGGATTAGCATTTTAAAAACTTATTAGATGTATTGTCACTTTACTACTTTTATCTTATTGCTAAAGGCCATTAGAAAAGTGATTAGAGCGCTCGATTCGTAATCGATAAGTCAAGGTTCGAATCCCGGATGCAAATCTGAAAATCCACTACAATAGGTTTTTTGCAATAGGCGTTATTGGCTTCACCTAACCCTATCCCCCTAAAGCCTTTTCGCTACAAGCGCTTCTTTACGGACTAGTGTGCATAGCAGAAGATTGACGGTTTTATTATAAAATGGCAGGGGTTAGGGTTAGGTTAAGCTAATAACGCTTATTGCAAAATCTTGTAGTGGGTTTTCAGATTTGCATCCCGGATAGCTCACTATTTCACTAACCCGCTGCACCGTTTAGTAATGCGCTTAAATTGACATCTACGTTTTTGACATCATTCATATAATACGGTAATCCAGACGCTAAACATAACCTTGACCTTAATCATGTCAATGAGTTTAGATGCTGGTGATGTTTTTTGACTTGTTGTAACATAATGATAAACAATTAAGCTGACAGCATATAAGCATAAATATACAAGTACCGTAAATAATACAAATTATTACATTGCAATAAACTCGACTTTTTTTAACTAAATGACTAATTGAATATATCCTGTTTTCTCCCGCATCCTATTATGTAATATCTAATTTACGATAGACGACAATATTTAATTATCATAATTCACTTAAATGTTTTGTTCAACGGACGTTGAAATTTTATTTCAAATAAGTATAGATCCTAGCAGGGGGCTTATTAGGTAGTTTGTGCCAGAAATTACAAAAAAATAATTATAAAATAATTACCTGGAGGAATACTATACCAAATTTACAGGGTGCGCCAAAAAAAATAAACCCCTAGCGACTTTACGATAACTAAGCCAAAAATAAATATCCTTTCTCTAAATTTTGTCAGTTTGTAGAGGAGGAAATTTGACATCTAATTACCAAATTTCACATCGATATCTCAATTCGTTCAAAAGTTATGAAGGTTCTACGAAAAAACTTAAATTTAACCAAGCTCCGTAACAGAGCAGTCTCGTCATTTTGTGATTTTTTTGTCAAATAGTTGGCTGATTTTTTATAAAACGGGTCATTTTATGAGCAGAGTGTCTGTAGATAAAAGTTATAGCAAAAATGGCCTCTGTCTGTTTTGATCTGAGCCTACAATCTCTTTCTTGTTGACGATACGAGCGTGTTCATCAAGTTTTGCGTCAAATCAGTGCAAATCTATTGCTCATCAGTTTTCAGTCATTCGTGACTTTTAACTATGGTGTGAGCTCAACATATTTTGCGGGGATTGCTTCATGGCCCCGGTAGTACCAATGGTTAATATTGTACAAATATTTCAGAAGTATTTACCTGCTTTAATGAGGCAATTGCTAAACTTTTACAATGTTGAAAAAAATGGCTTGGTTAAATCGAAATTTTAAGTTTTTTCGTAGAAAGTTCATAACTTTTGAACGAATTGAGGTATTAAAGTGAAATTCGGTAGTTAGATGTCAAATTTTCTCCTCTACAAACTGATCAAATTTAGAGAAAAAATATTTATTTTTGGCTTAGTTATCACAAAGTCGCTAGGGGTTTATTTTTTTGGGCGCACCCTGTATAAACCACTAGATTGTAAAGCAGAGAACGACAGAATAATTAAGATATTTTTTTTGGCGCACCCTGTATAAACCACTAGATTGTAAAGCAGAGAACGACAGAATAATTAAGATATTTTTTTGGCGCACCCTGTATAAACCACTAGATTGTAATGCAGAGAACGACAGAATAATTAAGATATCATTATAGTCTACTAGTCAATAATTGGGCGGATGTCATTTAACAATAAGTGAAACAAAACATTTAAACTTTGATGTTAAATATATTTAAACTTGTGACTAACCACTACAAAACTATACAAACAATTAAGCATCGTGGAATTAACAATACAGAATTAGAAAAATCGTATAATTTTTTGTAGAAATTTTGTAAGAGTTATCAAAATGTATATATCAATTACGTTATCTGATTCGACACTGGCATTTTGCATACAGTACAATTTTGTTATGAAAGATCCGTTTTTACTTGTTAGGAAAAAGAATGTGAACTTCTTATTGAGGGCTAGAGAAATTCTACTCACTCCCCGTAGCTACTAAACTGATGAATTGGCTATTAGTAACAATTTAAATTTAGCGTCACATGAAGAAAAACAATCGGTTTTGACTGACTAACATATGCATTATTGTTACAAATTTGAAAGTTTTCTATAATAAATGCAGTATCTTATTTAGCTTATATCTTGACAATTATTGATCAATTTTGAAGTTTTTATGAAATTTTACTTTTATTGTTTTATGCAAGTTCATATGAAGCATAATTGAGCCTTATAAAAAACTCAATTAATTTAACTCTTTGGAAACTTACAAGCTGCTTTGGAATTTTTATTTATCATTACTACAGATTGATCAAAATATCAATCCAAACTAAAATTCCAATATCAATGTGTTATTTTATTAAAATAACGCCTTGAAATCTCAGGAAGATATACTTCAGTATCGTCCCCAGATTATCCAGACGTAATGTTACCTACTTACAATCCTAATAGTGGATTACAGAAGATTGATATTAGTGCTGCTATAGCTGAACACATCATCTACCTTCAGGAAACGCAGAATAGAATCCAGCGGTATCCCACTAGACCCTCCATTGCTCTGGGTGTATTGCTGATCATCTGTGGATTTTGTTGCATCATTTTGGGTGGATTCGCAATCAGCTTGAGATCAGGATTTAGCGATGTAGGACATGGAATATGGGGAGGAATTTTTGTGAGTTATTTATCATTATCTAAAGCAAAACTTAATATTTTTTTAGAATTTCATAAATTCATTTTTAGGTTCATACTTCAATATTAATTTCAATGTAACTTGATAAAGAAAAAAATACATGTATACAATATTGATATTTATTTTATATTTTGTAGCCTATCATTGCTGGAGCACTGGGAATAGCATTAGCTTATCGTAAAACAAGATGCATGGTGAGTGACTTACTAATATATAAAATAAATTGATATAAAAAAATTAGTAAACTAAGTAACAAAAAAGTTCATAAAACAAAATGTGAGATAATTAGCGACACAACCATGATATAATATAAACACAGGAGAATGACTATAGTACCTAAGCATACATATTTAGAATTATACTATGGTTGGTCTGACAGTCTTAAACCCTACTCAATATTCAATAAGAAACAAAAAAACTGTGTTAGCAACTTAAAAAAATGTATGTGTAAAAACGAATATGTTACTAACTAAAATGTAAAGTTTGTCGTCATTTGATTCATTATTTTTGACAGCCGCAGTGGCGCGCGACACACTTTTACCATCTGTTCGGCCAATGGTCAAATCCACTTGTGAAAGATTCTGCTAAGCACTGTCTGACCCGTGCTCTGACTCAACTTTCACAACTCCATCGCTGTCGAATTTTTGACCTCTCAGCAAGTCTTTCATTGGACCAAATGAGTGAACATTAGACGGGGCGAGATCAGGGCTGTACAGGGTACATAGTAAATAAGGTAACACAGTCCATCTTTTCACGGCGATTGTAGCAGTCGATGAGGCCCGGTCATTTTCTATGACAGTATCAAGTTTCTTGAGTGTTCTTGAGAAACTCGACAGCCATGACGCTGTGAAAGTTTCAGTCAGAGCATGGGTGAGACAGTGCTAGCCAGAATTCTTCACAAGTGTATTTGACAATTGACAAAATAGATGATCAAAGTGTATCGCGCGCCACGGCGGATATGTTGAAAAGTAATTAATCAAATGACACCAAATTTTACATATTAGTTAGTTATAATGTGTTCTTTTTTGCACATAAATTTCGAAGTTGCTAAAACAATTGTTTTCTTAATGAGTAGGGCACAAGACTTTCAGACCAACGCTCTTATGTATTATAATTAACAAACTTATAGGCTATGCATGTTGTGCTTAAATTAAGGTTTTCGCCAATGTTTATTGAAAAAATTGTGAAATATACTTAATTACGCAGATTTAAACGAGCACATGAAATGCACAATAAATGAGCACAGAGCTAAAAAAATCTTACCGTAAAACAAAAAGACTACAGTATATATAATTAACACAATTGAAATTTGACTGTTACAAATTATTCGTTTAGACCTATAATGATACGCTCGTTTAAAGATAGCCTACATTGTTAAATCACTGTATATATAATAGGCCTAATTTTTTGAGCTCTATATTTATATCACATGAAATATTATTTATTTATTTTACATTTACTTGTTCATTGCAGATAGCTGTTCATCTCATTATGTGCATTTTTTCAGCATCTCTCATTATTTGTACTTTGTATTTTGCTGCCGCGAGCGTAATCTTCGACAGTTTTGAGTTAAATAGAGCAATCTCATATAGTGTATGAATTTTAACTAACATTATTTTCACTGATTTTATTCATATTGTTTTTTTTAAATCTCGATTATCAAAAGCAATCAATTATTATTAAATTATTAACCAATTCAATCAAATCAATTCAAAATCCATTAATTATTGTTAATTATTAATTATTATTAATTTTTAAAATAATAATATAAATGCTAATAATTCAAATTTTATTGAATGCAATATCATATCTAAATACTTATCTAATTCAACGGAAGATAATAATAGCCTATGCGCTCACATCACGTGATAAAGCTTTAGATATTTAATCTCCTTTATAATACTGGATAGAGCTTATTTAAAAGATTCTGCTCAACAGAATTTTCAGTGTATTTTTATAGTACTATCCTAGTCACAAAGTGATTCAATAGTTTTGATTTTGCTGCAGCAATTACAGCTGGAGCAAAGCAAATTAGCTACTGACACTGTGCTCTTCGTCTTGTTAGTCATTGAAGGTCTTATTGCCACATGGGCTTCAGGCATTTCTTGTTTGTTCTGTTGTTGCTGCAGTTGTTGCTGGACATGTTGCTGCACATGCTACGATAAGGTATACGTATCAATTTGTTAAATCTCTGAAGTATTAAGAGAAATGTGATTGTGGCAAAAAGTGTGAGACTTTGAACCTAAACTTAGTTTAGATTTAGTTACACTTTTAAAATATAGTGTTTAAAATTTCAGAGAGTTGCATCCAACGAAGGATTAGAAAATAAGCCAGAGAATAGGCCTGCAGTCGTAAGTCAAACAAGACATATTGAAAGAGACTCTGATGTTCCCTACTATTCAACTATTAATGAAAATATGATGCCAGATGATCATTACTACTTGACAATTCTCGAAAATACTGAAAATACTAATCCTCGTTATTTAACCATTGTTGATTAGAATATTATAGTAGTTTCCAGTAATTTTATTTAGCATTTTAATATTTCATTTGCAGACACTATGTAATTGACTAGTAGCTTGTATATATGATGCTTGAGAAATTAATATAAGTAACTCTATGAAAATTGATTTCACTTTTTTAATTTAGCGCTTACCTTAAATTATTGATTATAGGATTATTTAAACGTTTAGATTGTGTCAAATACAGCGCAATTTTCTGGTTGAATTACATTTATTAAATTAAAATAAATTTATAATGTTAAATTTAGTTAAACCAGAACATTTCTTAAATCTCTTTTCCTAGTTCTTTTAGCATCGTCGAACTAGAAGCCCAAATTTCCATAGAAATCGATATTTAATAAAACATTCTATCATCGAAGCCAGTGGAGTAGCGAAGAAGGACCTATATTGGGTTATGCAGATTACAATCCCGCTACCCCAAAATGTATATAAAAAAATGTATTTTTGTACAGTTAAAGTGATACTTTAATGTTAACCCCCCACTTTTTTATGTATTGAAAAAACATTGTTTAAAGAGACAAAAAATAACGTGAAAACCTCAAAAAGTCATTACTTAATTTGTGGATGGAATTCCACGCAACTTCCGTAAAATTCGTGCGGTTACGCTACAGAACAAAACAAATAATGTGCCTGATTACGTCGCATAATAACCAACACAGCGCAATGTTCTATTAGATAAAATACCTGGTTATAAAATGTTAAAACTATATTAGGTAAATAAACCAATCAAAAGAATCACTAGATTAACAGCTGAAGGGAATATAAAAATAAAATTTCATCTTGATTCTGTTTAGAATCTCCTAGAACAAAAATTACCCCATAAATAAAGCCCCATAAATAAAGAAACAATAACCAAAAATATATGTGGGTAATATTATGAAACATTTCAGCTTTCCTCTATTAATTGTTCATACGTCTGCATGAATTATGTAAATTAGAAATTAGATTTTTGATCGTCCAAAAATGCATAGTTTAGATTCAATAAACGTATTTACATTGTATACAAGTGAACAGTTACGTTATTATTCGCTAGGGTTGTTTGCTCTAGTATTTTAAAACAAATGGATTGATTTCTTGAAAATGTCTATTTCTTAATTTCATGTCACATTATTAGCGAGTGGGTAGGGGTTAAACAAAACTATTCGAATGATGCTTCTTGATCACAGAATTAAGATTTTTAATTAAATTCATATGTATCACTAGAAGAACAAAAATAAAAACCTCGCAACCACCACCCCCCTCATTCCTATATCTAACATTGTTTACTAGACTCAGGTTTTTATTACAATAGGCTTATTATTTATGTCAAAATTTATATATAGACAATATTGTTGACGATATCTTAATCTCGAATATTGGAAATCGATAGTCATTATATCGCTTTCATGATTAGTATTCAACTTAGTCACGGATGAATGATAATGGAATTTTTTGTTACTCACTATAGGCCTAAGTTCTATTATCATTATTCACCCGGTTAATAAAGAAAAATGTGTCATTATAATATTAAATTTAAAATAAGCATATTAGACTTGATATAAACAAATATAACATTTAATTAATTTTAATATTAAATTAAATTTCTTTCAATTTTTATGGAACAAAGATGAAGAGCAAAAGGGGCCAGCATCCCGGGCCTACTATAATTGTTTTATAAGTATCTCATAAACTGTCAAAAAATCTTTCGATTTTTATTCATGTGCTATTACGTTTGAATTGAACGTTTACTGAAATGTAAAATGAACTATTATATGTTCAATCTCAACATGCAAAGTAACCAAAAATTAAAACGTCATCTTTTTCCTGTATAATATGACATCAGATTATTTCTTATTTGACATCTTTCTCCTGCTTTTAAGTAGCGTATAGTAGGTTATGGATGCGGGATCGCAAGTCATATTATTGTCACTTGTTTGACGAACTATAGGACACGATCTTTAACTTGATTTACAATAATTTTCAATGAAAAGCTAAAAGTTTTGAACTTTTCAATGTTTTTTTTCAATTTTATGAATATATATTGACTTGCAAAATATTGTCTTTATTTATGAACTTTATTTATGAAATTGACTTGCGTATTAATTTTTATTATCTTTTCTTCGATAGCTCATATTCATTTGCATGTTATATAATATGTTTGTGTGTGTCAATTAATGATATATTTAATGACTATAATGACAATAAATTTCAAGTACTATAATTACTATATGACTATAACGTGTAATAAATAGTTTTATACATCAAATTAATCAATATTTAAAACAAAAATATAATTAATCTTTATAACTACAGTTGAGTAACAATCAAGTTACAAAAAGTTGAGTAACAATTTAGTAACAGTCTTATCAGTTTGAATATGCTTTCACTTTCAGATGCGCGATAATACTGACATAGGCATGCAAAGAGTAGTAGTGCAAACTCAAAATCAGTATTCAGACCCAATGCATCCAAATCATGTTAAACAGTTTCAACAAGGTATGAGATTTACAGTGTATGTACGAAGATATTTATTATTAAACAATAAATATCAAGTACTATTTAGATATAAATCTTAATGAACAAGAAATAAAACTATTGAGATAATACAATTTTACATAATAATATAATGTAGCAATATTATATTCAGGGGTGTAGAACTAAAAAAAAAAGTGGGTGGACGCCTGAATCAGTGGCGTAAGGAAAAATCTTGCTGGAATTTTTGCATGTTTTTGCGCTTTGTTTTAAAACTGTTGCATGTACAAAAATACAATAAAATTA
>JAQIXG010000237.1:0-38114 GCA_034700105.1 Oconnorella tubifera
TTACCAATAATTTATATTACCCAATTTTATTTATATTACCTATAATATATATTTCCAATGTTATACAATACCGGTATTGTTGATATAAAAAATTTAATCGCTATTTTGATGCTGTTTATTAGTCTATGCATATTTATTATAGAATTTATTATTTTAGTAATGTCATTTCAACATTTAATGTTAGACATACAACAATATCGTGTTATTGTCAAGTTGTTAACGATACTAATATTTTTATAGTGACCAGTTATGATGCAAAAATTGCAAGCGTAGTTTTTTTGAGAAAATTGTAAGGAATAGATGCAATAATTTATAAAAAGATTAATTGAGTATATTATATGAACCAAAGCACTAAATTTATTTTAAAATAAATATAACTTAAAACGAAAATAAAATAATTTCCAGTTTAACTTAATTATTGCATGCCAATATATTCGTTTTGCTAGCGCAGTTATTGCTTCTGAACCTCTTTCGTTGTTATAACGTGATTGCTTTTCTTAAAATCAGCAAAAATTTTCATAAAATTTAGATTATTGAGTGACGCTGAAAAGCTCAAAATAATTTTTCTTGTCTAGTTCAAGGCTACTGATGAAACTCCCCTAAATGTCATTTGATTGTAGCATAATGTCGTGCGCTTATTAGAGCTGAAATTTACTTACCACTCGGCACAATAACAATCTGTCATGTTGCGATAGCGATGATATTTTGAAAAGATATTTTTTACGACAGGCGAATTATCAGGCAATTCATTCTTGTACTCCACGCTGAATTATCGCAATTTGTAGATCAGGTCTCCTGGCGTCCTTCAAACGACGTCTTGTTTCTCATCTTTTCCATAAAACTCAAAAATTATGTTGTAGAATGTGGATGCACTGTTTCATGATAAATGAAAAGAAAATGTTTTCGTGGTTGCAGGAAAAAAAGAGTTTATTCTTCAGTGTTTATCATTTCGTGTGGTTGCATAATAAAATAACGTGTGAAAAGTTTTGTTTAATTTATCATTACATTTAATTTGACTTAAATTGAAATTATGGGCTTACCGACAAATTGTAAATCTAGCTAGTCATAAGTCCTATTTAAACTATACTATAGTTTAGAATAGTTCAATAAGTTCCTTGTATGACAAAACCTTACAAAAATACGTTATTGTATTTTTGTACTCTGTATAGTATCCTAATAGAAATCTGCTATATATCATTTGCTATAAATCATTTGCTATGTATCATTTTCTATACACCTGACAAGGAAGTTGTAAAAGAATGTCAACGTTTAACTGGTTGTAAAACATTTATAAATATTTTTTCCTTAAGGGGTATGTCTTTTTTATGTTATCTCGTGTCATCAGAAAATATTTACTTCGCAATAAAATAATAAGTCAAAGTAGTGTCAATGCTGATATTAGCAAGATTGTAAATTTATACGGATGCGTAACTGAACCTTTTTTTAGCTAATTTTAGAAAAATTATTTGCTATATTCTTAATAATTGTAGTAATTACTGCATATTGACACATAACTTCTGTTCGTTTGCTTTACCATTGCATTAACAATCTTGCACTTTATTGTAAATACGTATAACTATTATATTGTATTGACATTAGGACATTTTATTTATTATTCTTTATTTTGTACACAAACTTTTTTTTCTCTTATTTTGCTGTTGTTGCCATAAGTTTCGAATAAAGATATACATATTATTGGCACATTATAGTTTCAATTATATATGTAACTTTTAATTCTCTTACATCGTGTAGCAAATCAAGCAAACAGATTAAAGTTATTGTATTATAATGTAATATAAATAGCACAGTAAGTTATAATTTCAACAAAATTTATCCGAAATTCTACAGAACTTTCATTAGTATAAATATTTCAGATATTGAATTGTTGGTAGTATTTTGATATTTACGCCTTATTTGAAATTTCATTATCTTACGTTATAGAGGTTGTCGAACTGCTGCGAATACAAATTGATTTTCCATTTTTAAATTCATATTAATGTTTGATTCATTTATAAGTTATCATGAAACGTGTTGATTTTATTACTGTCTTACTTTATTTTTTTCATTCTTTATATTGGCTTAATTAAATAATGCCTGCTATAAATAAATGTACTAATTGCAATTAGAAGACCGATGTATTATAATCTTCTCTCGAATGGATAGTGATAAAGATGATAACTACGAGGATAATCAAGTCAATATTCTTACTAAGCGGACAACGATATGATGATACGATAATGTGATGATTCTAATCAGATGTTCAATTTCGTGAACAAAAAAATTTACTAACATTTAAAAAAACTGAACTTTGTTTTACTAAAAACTGAACAAAGTTTTACTAGCATTCAAAAATTCTGCAGATAATATTCGATGTACAAACATTATCAACCATTACGAAAATAGAAAATATATAAGCTAACGGAAATATACAAATACATTATAAATATACGCATACAAATACGATTTTCATATTATTTATTAATAAATACTAATAATAAATAATAATCTGTAGTTATTAATAAAGTACGAAAGAAAATGCCAAGAATTTTTTTCCACTGGCTTGTTTGTTTTTTTGCAATTGCATGCTATGGAACAAAAAACTGTTTACTGACAGAGGTTTTATAGGCTAATTCTATTTTTAGTTGTAACAATGATAGGATAAAAAATGAAAATATTGTATCATTGTTGTAAATAACGACAGATCGTGTAAAAAAGCAAGTACAAAATTAATTAATAGCGTTACGTGAAGTGAGTGTACAGTTTTTATATTGTTATCTTTGTTGATATTACTCTGATAATATTAAGTTTTAAAAAACTTTGATAATTAGTCTTATTATTAGTCTTATTATAATATAAAATGATCTATATTTTTAAAGGTGATTCTGGCAGACAACGAGTTTCAATAATTTTGGACGACGAACAGTCGACAATGCATTTTAGTCAACCGGCCATTAAGCCTACGGTACATGTTTTTTGATAAAAATTTATATCTAGTTTATGAATGAGTTTTAATATGTAGAAACTTAACAAAGCTTCTTAGATTTTGAACGATGTTTTTCAATTTTAATTTAATTGTATCTGTTACTAATATTTAACTATATTGAGATGTTAGCTTTTTTCATTTAAAGAAATCTATGAATGAAGAGGGAGTCTTAATTTGTCGGATAAACTCAAGCTGTATTATTTGGATAGATAATGACTGACGCAATTGACGAAACAACGAAGAGAGAATTAGGTAATGTGGTTGACGCTTGCGCAATTGTCTATTCAGTGGAGGACCGGAAGTCGTTTGAGACAGCCATAGATTGGTTATACGCCATGAGACAGTGCACTGCTTGGAAATCAGTGGTTGTACTGGTCGCAAATAAAACTGATCTTGTCAGAAGCAGAATAGTTTTAGAAGAAGGTAATTTTATTTTTTATCTTTAACCTTTAATTCATGTATTAGCATTTCTTGACTTTTTTGCAAAAGTTTTATTTGAACTCTTTTTAATGGAAAAGCCTTAATATTACTCTTCTAGTAATAACTTTTGCGTTATCCTTGCTTCTATAAAATAGTTCTTAAATTTTTCAACTAGGTGCAAGTAAGTGAACGCTTGAATTAGTAATCTATATTTATCTGGTGGCTTGCAAAACTTGTTGCCAAGAAAAGAGAATACTAATTTCTGAATCCCTATAAGTTCTATATAGCATCCTAAAGTAGTCTGGCATTTAAATAGTATCCGGGAAGTGGACAAAAATTTATAGACCGTTGATTCCGGTTAAAGTCAACAACTCAGTCAATCAGTAGACTTTGTCCATTCAATGAAGTATCAGTGTTCAGTGTGATGAACACTTCCTGTTTCATCAGAAACTTTATCTATAGAATGTCTTAATTGAAAAGTCTCTGAGTTTTGTAAATGATACATCTACAAGCATTTGTTTGCCGTTATTCTGAAGAAGATAATTAAGACGAACAAGTCAATGAATGTATAGAAATGCATAAATTTCAATATGTAATATGGGTTTTATGAAATAAGAAATATTGTAATTGAAATAAGATAGAAAATGTAGAAAACAAAATGTTTTTTATCATAAAAAAGTAAAATATTTGTTACTTTTTCATTTGACACAATAAAATAAGGACTATCTGATCACTTTATGAAAATCACCACATACTGGAACGATTCAATGATCTAGTAAATGTTTATCTCAGTATACATTATAGTAAATGTGGTCTCATATGTTTAATGACTAATACTATACTGTGTATAGGATTAGTCATTATATACACAGTATCCCATACTGTGTGTATACTATGTATATGCCTTTATATTTTTTTGCATATACAGCAAGATCTTATTAATCTTGACATTTAATTATATTTTAAAATCATTTTGCACAAATTTGCAGATTTGTTGGTGTTCTCACAGTAATCAATTTTCCTTAACAAAGTATTGAACTTGTGAGTTGTTATTGATTTTAAACTGGTTGATTAGTTTTTTTTTTTATATAAGATTTCGACTTTTATTCCTGAAGTTGACTCAAGAAATTGAAAACACAAAACATATTGATTTTCTTGGATTGTCATGTTGTCGCTTCTTTCTGATTGATAGCGCAGAGCTATCGTGACGTGTTACTGGCTGAATGTGGAACTAACATTTCAAAATCAACGACTCTTTTGAAATACTTGAAATAATGTTTAAATGTCTAATTCGTGTGCACGAGTGTACAAATTGTTTAATTAACATCCAGCATGTCATTGCGTGCGATGTTTTATTCATTGTTAAATTTAATTGGTGATATATTTTACAAAGTAAATTTTTCAGAATATTTATGCAAAATTGACGTAACTTTGCAAATTATCGAATTTTAAATTACATATTAAATCATTATGATAATGTTTTGTCTTTAGTTTTTAAAATAATCAATACTTTATTATTTAATTATTATAAATTGTTCTGTTGTTCGTAAAATTTGAATTAAATTAATTTTTTGGTCTATTTTGCTAAAATACAGTTACATTTTACTGTATTAAATGTCAGATTGATTATCATTGGTTGACTAAAAATGTCACTATAATGTTGAATACCGTTTGAGCACCGAAAATATCGTAATATAATATATTAAATAATGAGTAATATTATTTTTATATGAAATTACTTTAATTGCAATCTTAATTTTGCTATCTTTAGAAGGCATATCAGTGGCAAGATCGTACGAATCAAAGTATATAGAAGTATCTGCTGCAATCGGACACAACATCGACAAAATGTTTGTCGGAATACTCAAATTAATTCGACTGAAAAGAACAAAACTCACTGATGATCTCAATCATTTCGCTCGTTCATCCAGTCGTATAATTCATCCAGGAATCCCACTTCCACCTCTAGCTAGAAGTCACAGTCACGGATCGAATCATTCGCACGGATTGCATCCTCGTCGTACATCTAAACCAGAGCTAACTAAACCAGATCTGTGTCACATCTGCGAAAAAGCGAGCCTGCGTGCTTCGTGTCATTCGCATCGACACGAGGCGTTCAATCAGAATAGCTTTATGATCTGCTGTCTATCGTGCGCTCGACAAAAGGTCATCGCGAAGATCTTGCATCGCCGCGACAGTTCGACGACGACATCGTGTGAGAACCTTTACGCCTTGTAAATCATGTGTTAGCTTGTTCTTTACGCTCCAACTCGGGAGATTGTTAGTAGGTGGCGGACGAAAGGAAATGAATTATTCAAGGCCGCGAGACGGGTCCTTTATGAGGTAATTCTCGACCGTTCGGATGACTAACTGGCGAGGAAATAAGATACTAGATTATAATGAATGAAGGAGTCATGAGAAAATAAGTGAAAGCTGTTGATGATGAAAATGCTAATACTAATAATTGAAAATTGTAAAATGCGATGACACCGTCAGTTGATGTATGAGACAATTAGACATACGATTTCAGTTACTAGTTATAATAGCTTAAGAATAAAAGACTTAGTTAAGATAATTGCTAATGATAATTGTAACTACTTAAAGTTGACTAAAACAAACAATAATAAATGAGATAAAAAGAGTTCTAATAATATCAATGCCTTATAAAAGTTTGAGAACGATAACAAATTTTGCATGCATCAAAATAAGTTAATCGAGTGCAGTTATTTGTGTTTCATTGCCTACTATATTAAAAAATATAGTTCTTCATCAAAACATCTAAATACAGAGCTGTGATAAAAATTTGACAATTTCACCTTAACATTTATATTAAATTATTTTGGACAATGGCGTATCCCAAAGAAAGTTTTTATAACGCATCTCCTCATGCTAATTTTTTAGTTTAATATTAAAAATGTTTGTAATTTCAGATTTTTAAAAATGTTGGAAATAGTAATCAAGATTTCGTGTTATAAACTGTAAAATCGTCAGCTATCAAGTAATAACTACTTTTATTAGTAGTTTTTTTTAAGCAAACAAACTAAAAAACTACGGTGTTGAAAAAAATGAATTTCTAAATGTTACAAATAAGTTTCAATCACTTCAAATTGTAATTTACACAAATATTATGACATTGAAACTTTTATCATGAGATTGAATTCAATGAACTGTTTGATATTGCCAGTAACAAAGGGATGCCAAAATTAGTATGCTTATTGGAGGGGGGGGGGGGGAAGAGATATAACTCTAGTGGCTTTTTAAATATACAATTTACATAATACACGTAATTTACTGAATAATAAACATTTTATGCATTTAATATTTATATATTATTGATTATTTTATTATTGAATAATATATTAATTTATATATTATTTATATATCATTTTAATTCGCTGTTAAGTTGTTTTGAAGGGGTTTCATAACAAATGATATTAATATTATGTATGCATGCATTCTAAACTATATTTGAAAGTTTAGCGCTATTATTAGTCAATCACTTCAATGCTTATGTCTTATAGAATCTGATATACTTCTTTCTTAATTAAGCTCTTTAAAATAATTTCAGTTAATCAATCTTTTCAAATTTTTTTTCCCGAATTAGGTATCGGCCATAAAACAATGACATTTTTTAGGGCCAAAAGCTCTCAACATAAACTTTAAAAACAAAACTGTTGTCACACGGGTCAACGGCTGCTTCATAACAACACAATGATTATACAAATATTTATTAAACATACTCTTTTTATATTCTAAATAAATGAATAGTTCGAAAACACACGTTTCTGTACAGAGGACATCGAACCAGCAGAATTTAATCCTTTTATTTTGAATTAATTAAAATTTGAGCCTTTTACCACCGACTTAAAATATTCACATCTACTATAATATTGTCTCTGTTAATTATTTGATCTTGAAGTTGATATTATTATTTGTTTATGTAGTTTCTTATTTTAACATGGTCGTGGATCTTATCATTTGTTTCGTTGTTATTTATATTTAGAATTTTCTAATTTAACGAAGAATTTTTCCATATCATTAATTCATTTGTGGTTATTTTAAGAAAGCACTATAAATACAGCAAGTATTTTGAATGCTTTGCTTTTGATATTAAAAAACAACAAATAAAGTTGATTACATTTTTCTTCAAGACAATAACATAGTTCTAGATTATTCATACGAAAAATTGCAATAGGTAAAAGTTATGACAATTCTAATCACGAAAGAGATAAAATAATAAATTAATTTCATGTAATGATTTAGTTATTCTAAACTAAAATAAATTTTCAAGAGCTAACAGTACACTCATTCAGAGAGTACTGTTAATAGCTTCAAAATGTCAGAGTTAAATGACTATAGTGCTATGATAGCAAAATATACCTCTTTAAATTACCTTTAAAGTAACAGTAGGCACGCATTCACGTATACAGTCTTCCTGTAATATGTTTATTTAATCTATAAGACGAATCTGCAACACAAAAAATGAAAGTTTGATCATAATATTATTCAGAAAACAAAATACAACAGAGAAGTGAACCAGTCACAAGGGTACTCTGCAACGACACTTAATTTACTAACGATTTTGCGATGCAGCGGAGCAATGTTTTTGTGCGCATTCTACTTCAGTAATCACTGATTAATAGTTTTATGATTGTTACAATCTCATCTGTGATTTCAACTGTTAGTCTGTTATTCGATTTGTATACATTAAATTTTATTCCATTGTAATTATGTTGTGCATCTAATATTTAGTTACATGAATGCATAAGAAAATAAATCATAGACGCTGGATGTATCGCAGCACCTATATTGTTGTGATATAAGCCATTTTGAATATTATCGGTAGTTTTGTTAAAATTAACGACTACGTCATTAATTATGCAACAGTAACTGTTGTCTATTTAAAAAAATTACAAATAATGTTTGTCAACATTGGAGAAAATCCGTTAGGCCCATATTTAATAATGACGACTAAAGCACGTGCGGCGGTGACGATGCGTCAAATTGACGCAACGCTACTGTAAAAACGTGGTACGTTTATTGGATTACTTGGCACGTTTTGTGTACATATTTATGTTGTATGAGGACCATGTACAGTGGAAGTGCATCGTCTCGATGACATCAATTTCGTGGAGTAAATGACAACGAGATGAAAGTCGGTTACATATCAGTTGATCTGCTCTGCAGTTGATCTCCTTCATGATCTTGAGTTGAATTAGTAAACAAGTTTTTTATTTTCTCGGTTCAAAAAGCAGCACTGCATAACTATGTTCTTTCTGCGCATAATGTTATAACCCTAAATGAAAAATTTGACAGTATGTCTTGTAGTCTACAACAACTCTTTCAAAACAAAAAGTGACTTTTTATCAAGTCATATATAAAAATGTACTAATTTTTTTAAACGAAGTTTCGTTTCAAAATATGCTTTCAAAAGCCAAAAACATCATTATTATCTTCATAAATTTATGGGTAATTACTGAATATATCAAATATTATAAAACAAAGGAGTAACTTTAATTGATTTTATTTTATGAGATTGGCAGTCCCGAAAGAGCAAGATTCGTTGCTTTCGAAACATAGACGATTTATTCTTGAAGGAAATGTAAGGAGAAAATGATGAAGCATCTACAAATATAATCACTGCAATATAACTTCCCATTAAAAATATTATATTTTCAAAATATTTTAAATATTATCAAAATTTCTGTTATTTTATTAAGGGGAAATTCAATCATCAATTCGACATGTTAAATTTTATGTTATATTGACAGTGATGTCGTCAATGAACTTTGCAAAGACTCAAATGAAAACACGTTGATGTTGACAACTTAGAGATTAAGCTTTGCTTAATCCTTGTTGAAGAACACTGGATCAATCTGGATGCTTCTTCAGATGAAATATTTTTCTGCATGAATTATAAAGTGTTTACGCAAAATGCGCATGCGAGCAGGCCTACGCACTAAGTAAAATACGTCGAGCGTGTTGTGAATATTAAATAAATGTGTAAAGGCAGCCTGTGACTTTAGTTGTGTGAATTGATTGCTACTAAAATGAAAGTAAGCCTGGAAAAGTTAGTTGTACAGAATTTCTAACATTTTTATTTAATGCCCATACAGCAATAGGTACTAAAATAAGTTACATTATTCACGCGAAATTTGATTCTACATTAGCTTGGAAGTTGTAATATCAAATTTGAGTTTTAGACAATCACCTTATGAGAGATAAGTGGATATAAACATTTAACATAAAATTAAAACACGAGACTCTTATATATTTGAATTTTATTACTAATATCACATCAAGAAATAAAAACAATGCTATCAAATAACAAGCTTCCGCAAATCAACATTTCACAGGTTTTATTAAATATCACACGGTATGAAAAATTCTTCTGAGATATGCAACAGAATCTAAAAGAATATCAATATAATTGACATGTGCCCTGTACTATTATACTTGCATATTTTTAAAAGCAATAACAATTAAAAAAATTGAGTATATTGTCAGCTCTTTTAAGATTTCAAAAAATAAATTAATCTGAACGTTAATGAGAAATATTAAAGAGATTAATCAGATCATCAGCAGAAACTTAAGTAATACACTCAATAATATAATCTCACACAAGAGTACTGCTTTGTTTATAATAAAAATAAACTGTAATAAAACACTAAAAGATATATCAATAAAAATTTAACAAAGACACCAGAAAACATTCAAAACCATTTATTACGTAGAGTATTATAAATAATAACAAAACTACAAAATAACTAAATACATGTATTTATGCCAGTAATATAATAAATATAGTATAACATATATAACCTACAGAAATTATTCAGTAAAAAACAACATTAAAAAGAGATTCAATAGCATTTAGTTCCATAAAACTAACACCAAAACAAAATAATTTCACTACAAAAGAAATGTTCAAGTTAAATTATAACAGTTACTATTTCTAAGAGATATTCTGAGATTCCAATGTTAAAAAATCCACTTCGTCACATTAAGCTTGACTCGAGTAACCTTCAGTATAATCATCATCAACGTCATCATTATCATCATCTTCCTCGTCATCATCGTCATTAGAAATGTCCTCACCAAGCTGAATATAAAAAATATTTCAGTTAAAGTAAGAAAAAAATCTAGGGACATCCGCTAACAAACATTTATAGACATTACTAATGAGTCTACCAACAGGGTATAAGAAATCTCTTTATATATGTACTAGCAATTAGTATTTTATATATTAAATTAAATCATTAAATATCATTACTATCTAACAAAATCATCAGAAAAACAGAAAAAGAAAACAAACGTAAATTTAATCAAGAAATACTAAAGAATATCCAAATTTATATATAAGAATAAACTTATATAAGAATATCTAAGTTTGTGAATTTTATTTTTATTCGATTTGTTACAAAAAATGCTTAAAATCAAACCTGTGAATTGCTGCTGTATGTAGTTCGACTGCGATTGGTTGAATTGATAGTACTGTTATTATTGTTCGTCAAATCAGATTGAGCAGACGAAGCGCGCCCTGATGACGCATTTGATTTTGAGCGAATTGGTTGCGAGCGTGACATATTGCTGTCACGACTAATAGATGGGGTAAATTGTGACATGGACTGAAGACGGAGTTGCTCCCGCGCTTGTATTGGAAGAGGGTTAAGATTCGTGCGAAATTGCTGCAGAAAATGTTGGAAAGTGCGAAATAATTGTAATTTATAGTAATGAATGTAAGAAGAAATCTTATGGAAAACTGATACGAAAGTGTTAAAAACTAAAATAGAATATAATTATTAGAAACTGAATGGAGAAAAGATGGAGTGAAATAATCTCTGAGATGTACTTGCACGTAATATATAAAGAAATAAATAAAAAATAGTAATATAATATTATTAATAAACAAATAAAAACGAAATAAAAAGATCAACGCGGTATATTCTGGCATTATAGATGCAATATTGAGTAAAGAAAAAAGTTACAGCGATGAAAGAAACGGATGACAAAGTTAGTTTTAAAGATTAAATACACCAGCCTCCAAATCTTGGTCTTCATTGATCAAGTTCAGATCACGATAACACTGCGTATACATTTCTAAACACTTAGCATGGAACATCATCTCAATCTTAACAAGCTGGGAGAGAGTCATCTGAAAGATTTCAATTAAAGTATTAGCTCGAAAGCATGCGGAAGATTTTATTAAACTTCATTTTAAAACTGTGTGAAATGTTGCGTGTTTGACTTCTTAAATTTTTCTTGACAATGAAGCTTCCAAAAAACACTTCAAAATATATAAAATTAGAGAGCTCAAGTTTGTAACTAAATAAAACAGAACATGAAATATAAAAGCTAATAACTGGATAAAAAGCCTACAAAACTTCAATGAACAATATTTTCAAAAATGCAATATTATTTGCTATCTACAGACTGATCTATTTATAGCTACTTAATGAAAAACGTAAACGAATTCTGAATACTTTAGTATCAGCAATCTTAGTTTTTTCAAACATGTCCATCTCTTGTTGTAATTCCAAACTTGCTCTAGTTGCAGCAACACTAACGACTTGTACATTGGTCTGAGCCTAAATTGACATTGAAATCAAGCAAAATAGTCAATAATAATACATATACTAAAATTAATGTAGTAATAATAAATTAAATGTAAAATGTAATAAATGTAAAAATCAATAATCTTAATAATTTGCATATTTTTTTATAAACAATCTACAGGGTGCACAAAATAATGACCCCATAACAAAAAATCTAAATACTAATCAAAATATTAATAATTCTTCTCAACTTTTCAAGTAATATTTTGACTAACTTGTTAACCTTAGTAATTCCCGCAGTTTGTTTTATTAATCTTTAATAAAATAGAACAAATATATCAAAATCAAAATCACTCTAAAATAAATATTTCACCAAAGCAATCATATACTCGTAAATCTTAAATCATAAGAAAACTTGAAACAATAAGTTAATGTAACTTAATTGCAGTAACTATATTGTATTAAATATTATATATATAAAAATAACAAGGATTAAGAGCTCTATAATATTATGGCCTCTTGATTTTCTGTCATCCAAAACTGAATATTACACACCTGATTCTGAAAATCAATTTAAGGAAACCAACAAAACTGTTATACAAAGAGTTACTTAACTATAAATCATTCCATAACTTTTAACAAAATACAGTACCAAGCTAATAAACTCAGCATAAAAGTGATCAAATATTATATTCGCTTGGAAATAATAGCTAAAAGTAAGTTAATATGTATTCCTTAGATATTTAATGTTAAATCTGATGTTTTTTGTTACAAAATGACTGAATGCGGATACAAGAGAGTTAGGATCTCTAGGCCTTCCATCCAATGTCCTTTTATAATCTCTGTCCACTCTTAGTTCTCTATCTCTTGCTGCAAATGCTACTCTCAATCGATCCTGAAATGTAACATATAAAAATATTAATAAGAAATTGTCTAACTCAAAACCATAATATTACAATAATGGGCAAAATTATAAAAATACAAATCATTACCTTTGCATTTTTGCATCGAGCTCCGTACGCAGCCAATGGCTGATTTACTTTCACTTCTAATCTCTGAATCTGTTAAAAAATTAAATATAAACATTTACTTGTGGTTATAAGTTGTTTTAAAATTGTAATCTAAGTCAATATTAACTATGCGCATCTTTTTATCATTTACTCTCTATATTATTTCAATATAGTTCTTACATATCTCCTGTCCAATATGATATAATAATAAATTGCTATATAGCATATCCATTCCAATTACTGTACTACAAATAAATTAAAAACCATAATAAATCAACAAGCTATGAAGAGAAATTGAGGGACAGTAAAAAAAATTCACACAAGAACATTGATGCCTTTATTAGTCATCTTTAATTTTATGATATGTTCTACTCGTAAATAATAAAAAGTATAATCAAACAGCAACAATAAAACTGAAATAGAATAGCAATGAATAAAAGTACTTCGGTATTTCTATAATCTTGTATTGCAGACAAGTTCTTAGCAAAAAGAACGAGAGCATTCTGTGTCGTAGAATTGAGAGTTTCCCCTGATGCATACGCAGAAATAGCGATAGCCAATTTATCACCTGTGCAGAAATGTTATCAATTTAAGATTAAAATTTAATTTAATCTTATCTTACCTATTAACCCACTATCTAACCTTACACTTTCATCAGTATTTAAAATGTAAAATAATAACTAATAATATAACTAATAATGTAAAATAATCAAAGTCAATCTTAACCTTTATCTCTCATTTTTCCAATACATCTCACATAGCCTCCGATTGTTTGACAAATTTCACCAAAATGACGCTCTACTCTGTTAATCCTCTCTTGAATCAATTTTGCAGATGCTCCACTGAATATAACATGAAAACTTTACATTTAATAAATATAACATCAGAGGCAAATGTAGTATGCACAAATGCAGCAAAAATTGACCAAATCTTAAACCAAACAGTTGCAATTATTTTGTAGTTACTATTTACGAATTAGAGATCCAACATCCTTTTTATATAAGATATGCACGTTCAATGCATTTTCCGACAGTTTTAAAATGTACAGAATTTAATGTATCTATCAAATAAATGAATAAATTAAGATAATGTAATTAATTCCAATCAACTGAACATCATACCTATCCATTATACCGCGATGATCAGATTGAGGCAAACTAGCGCCGCGTGCAAGCATTTTACGACCCCCCCTCTCTCCTACAAAACCCTTCAATTTATCTATAGACAAATTCCCTAAAAAATACAATTCATATATTTTTCAAAACAAAATATTTCGAAATAAAACAATTCAAAACAAAATTTATACAAGAAAATATATCTGAGTTGAATATTACTGTTTACATTAGTTACATAAATCAATGCGTGAATTTTGTCTTAATCTGAAATCGCCAAAAGTAGAAAATGTTTTCGATTTCTACACAACAATCATTTGTTGTAGGCTTTATTCATTTATTAACTTAATTTGTGTATTAGATCTTCATTATATTGTTATATTATATATGATATTATAACAGCAAATTTATCGCTTGAAGATATATCAACACATGCATTTCAGTTTTATGAGTTTTTAAAATTGTCACAGTTGTTGAAAAGTATAACTAGTTTTAAAAGTTAACTTATAGAATAAACGTCTTGTCTGTTTTTTATGTTAAATAAAGCAAATAAGCTGATTATCGACTTTCAATAAGTCGATGGAATATTATTATAACTGAATAATAAACATTATTCGGTTAAATCGATCTGAGCCAATTTTAAAGTAGGTTTATGACCTATAATAAGATTTTCCATTTAAAATGTAATATGTCTAATTTGCTTCATTGTTTGAAGCATTTTTAAATAAATGTGTTCATTAAGTAGATAACAATGTAATATATACCAAAAAGAGGCAAGAACACTTTCCAAGTAAATCAATGGTATAATTATCATTTAAAGCTGACTTCATAAAATTGTTTAAATTGAAAAAAGTGCTACTGGAGCTTCGAAGCCTTTTATTAAATATACCTACACATACAAACAGGGCCCGATTATGTCTTGTTCCAACTGTATGAAGCATGAAGCCCCCAAAAAAATATGACTCAAATGTACGAACCTATTCAGTAGGTTTATCTATGCAAAGCAAATATAATTTATGACAAAGCGATTAGATTTTTCAATTTTACTCACTGTATAATTAGCGCTATTATGACGTAGCGATTAAATTTTTGACTAATATAATATTTAGTTTCAATTTTACTCACTGTATAATTAGTGCCATTATGACGTAGCGATTAGACGTTTGACTAATGTAATGTTTAGTTTTAGTTTTACTCGCTGTATTATTAGCGCCATTGTGACATAGCGAATATATATAGTTTCTTTCTCAACCAAAATATCTCAATAATGCAGGCATTAATGAGCCTATACAATTAAATTATTTCTTTTATATTTTTAGCAAATATCGAAAAATTAACTTCTAAAGGGACGAGAGAATTTAATTGCATGAATCTGATCACAGATTTATTAAGAATTTACACTGGATACAATATACTAAAAACCTATTTGTTCTTTTTAATAAATAATTATCATTTTAATTTAACTTAAATAATTTCCTGGGTTATCCAATTATACTGAAATTTCTAGGAGAGAAAGTTTCATCAATTGTAATTAATCTTGAAAACTTTAATATATAAGATATTTTAAAAGTTTTTGCGTTGGCACAGATAATTTATGTTGGCACAATTCCCCTTAAATGTTTAATCGGGCCCTGTATACAAATTTCAAAATAGCTATTATTTCAGAAACAGATTGAATACAACGATTTCAAGTCACTACAGCATTCTTCTTCTATAATAAGAACTGCAGAATAAAATTGGTTCTGCGCAAGTAGAGATTGAAATTATTGATCGATCAGATTCACGGACAATATTTATTGCAATGGTACTCAAAGTTACGAACGCAATCTTGCTTGATAACCACATAACAGACCATCTATTTACTAGTATTTAGCTGTAAGGAGTAATTATTTTATACATGATAAGTTTAAAAACAACTCGTAATTTCAGTTCAGTAGCGATTGTATAATTTGTCATTTTGTTAGTTTAAATTTAATATCAACATGCATTGTAATGTTACATACTGGATCACAAAACAGTAGGACCTAGTATAGTATATCGAAAACAAAGCTAATTTCAGTTTTTGCTATTGATAATTATTGACATCCCAACACTAATCACATGAAACAATTATCTAAGAGCTCATATCATATTCCCCTGTGAACTTATTATCGATTTAAATACTGAATGCGGAGTTTTAATGATAGAAAAAATCTGCTTAACACAACACTACTTTACTATTTAAAATACCATATCCGTTAATCGGCCAATTTCAGTTAATAAAACAATTTTAATTAAGCCATAAATTATTTACAATGATGTCATTTTGTCAGCTAACCTAATGACATTTCAGTCATTACTATGAACGCAACGCCGCTGAGTTTATTACCTTGTTTCCAAGTATAGTCAAGAATTCACATGTTGGGATAAACAACGTTCGTTATTAGCCGAACTGAATATAATGTAGACTTGGCAATAATGATCGTGTCGCACTCTATTATAATAAGCCTGCATTCGAGGAAAATCTGCACTTTAATTTCGATTCGGAGTTGTTATTGATTCATTTTCGGAAGACAACAGCATTGAGATTATTATTATGCGTGGGAAAAGTGTTCAGTAAAATCATGATGTTAGAACTTGTAGTCGTTGCTTTATTAATATTTTATCAACAGAATTATATAGAAATTAGTAATAAAATTTATGTAAAAGTTTAATGATATTTTAATTATTCAATCAGAACCTGAAATAAGCATATGTTAGAAGCCTGTATTTAACTCAATAAGTTATGTCTATGTTATAGTCTGTAAAACAGAAGACATAGTAATCTTAATGGGTTGTAATTTTTATTTTGAAGTAAGCAAATCGATTTCTTTACATAACACTTGCTGCAGACAATTTGACAAGGCATTTACTAATAAACTACACAATCATATTTTAAATTATTTACACGAATGATTTCCGTTTCAGATAAGAAACGGATAAAATCAGATTAAAGGATGTTAATAATATGTTAACCATCGGAAAACAAAAAAATATAACGAAGATAATTAAAGAAAATTATGCGTTTAATCCGTGCCACAGAAATATGTAAAAAAAATGTTTAGTTTAACGTCGGTTAGCTCATTTCTAATTGTCAAATAACCTTACCAAACATTTTCAAACAATTGGCCTTGCCATATTTAGACAAAATTAACGTTATTAGATTTATAAACATATTCTAATTGGACATGATAATTATCGAAACAAGAAAAAACAAAAAATGAACACGCTCATAATATTATATGACAGGATAATAAAGCCTTATATAGTGCATGCGTGACTATAGATATTTCTACACATTCGTTGAAAAATGTCGTATAAATGCGGAAACATATGCGGTGCATTTATACACGCACATTTTAATATACATAAATAGTATAGTGTACTATATATATTGTGTACATGTACCGGTATAGATACGAAATGTGTTAAAAATAACCAGCATACAATAACATTATCTTAAAAATAACCAATATTTGAAATGCATATTATTACAATTGCCGGCTGATGATCTCGTAATATTTAAACTTATGACAAGAAGACAATAGTCTAAATAATGATACAAAGCAGGCTTCGAAATTACACAAAAACTCTTTCGATCAATACACTTTAATTTAAATAAGATTATTTACATACAATATGAAAAACGAATAAAGTTAATTTACGAACTAATCTAGGATTGTTTGATGTTAAAAATCGCCTGTATTTTAACAGTATATATGTCTAGACTCATAGGTATTTGATATTGTCAAAACTAAAATTATACTTATATCAAATTCATCAAAAACTACGCAAAAAGTTTTAATAAATTATTCATGCTTCAGTAACATAGAAGCATATGTATAATATATAATACATTATACATAATATGTTTCATATAGGCCTATTAAGCTGTATATTTTCGCATGCCTACTAAACACTTTGTTTACATTATATTTAGATTTATGATCTAACTTAGCTAAGACACAAACGAAACATTATGCACAATAAGTAAAAAATGTGTATAATTGTCTAAAATAGGACTAAAAAATGGAAAAAAACATAAGATTATTTTCTATTATCAAAGAAAATAAAAGAACTTTCCTAATTTATTCAGCATATTATAACATAACATGATATCATCAATAAACACAGAACATTTTCAAAACAAAATACCGGACCATTCTTATTTAACAAAAACTGCGGATCTTTAGACAAAATAAACAAATATAATAAATAAATAAATAAATAATTCATTATTTAGAATTTTATATTTCAACTGATAATAACATAATTTATTGTACTTTTTTAATCGCACTACTAATTGAAATAGAATTCGTTTTTTTACTTAGTTAAAAAAGGAGTCATATATATTAATTTTATGTATGCTTAGATAACAAATTAAACTATAACTATCTACAGTCACAAATTATTCAAACCTTGACAAACAGTGATATTAAAACAAACAGATTTTCTACTAAAACGCGTAAGATATTATACAAAATGATTAATACTTGCGCAAAATATGAACTATAATAACACTGCACTATAACAGCAGTGAGGCACTGTCATAAAAACTTTTAAAGTTAAACAGACCGCCTCTTAAAAACAAATAATTGAACCTGACATGTTAATTAACATCTAATTACAAAAATAATCATTAAGAACTGCAATATAGAAACCTAATGTAAGCAATATTATTATTGCAAAAGGATATAGTTAAATATCAAGTTATAAGATGTGTGTTAAATTATTCCTTTAAGTTAAATTACTAGAATCCTAAACAAACTTATAATTCATAAAAGTAAAATTAAAGATAGCATATATAAATTAGAAAAAAAGCAATTCAAGTGTTAAGGGCCCAAAGTTACGAATGATATAAGGACATAAACTTCTTGCTTATTGCTTGTGATAGAATTATCGGAATAATTTTGCAAATATAATATAAATTTCTAATATATTAATTGAGTAGAAGTATGCCTAACGATTTGAATTTGTTTTAACTTAAACAGTAAATTATATTGCTAAGTAACCAAATATCAGCCATGCACACTAATTTGAGTTTCAATCGATAAGCCTTAATGTAAGCAATAACTAAGTTAATATTACAGTATCCTGCTTCTTTGATGTATACTTTGTTTATAAATAAGAAACTGAAACATCAAAGTGCCTACATTCCCCAGTAAATCAGTCACAGTGGTGCAGCATATACTATACAATCTCCATCCTACGTCCACCGTTTTGACGAGAGTTACTCAACTGTTTTCTACCAGGTTTCTCCGCGATTAGTCTCCGCTCTGGACTATAATTGTTCCACAATCCTGATAGCACCTCACCGGCCACCACTTCTCCCATGTTCATTCCTATCAATCGCACTATAAACATACCGTCTCGTCTCAGATAGTTTTCAGTGAACTTAGCCAACACGCCCGGTTCACGCTGCGTCGTATCAAACGCTCTAAGTTGCTTACGTACGTATTGCACTTGACCGGGCCAGTACAGCGCGCGAAACAACCATTTGAAGAAGTTAATTATTGTTATAAGTCCCAGCCCGACAAACCAAAACCAGATAAAGAGAAAGATTTTCTCGTTGAAGAGATTAATGGTGAGCGCGCACTGGACAATGTAGTAATGAAGACGAGACTGGTGACGGATCTCGAACTCGCAGAGGGTGACACGAGGGAAGCGTTCTGACTGATTCCAATCTTTCTGACGAATCAGACGCTCGATGATAAAAGCACCGTAGAAATGGTATTCATCGACGAGCATTGCATCTAGAAGAAAGAGCTGCCCGACCGCGTTGATTATATAGAAGCCTTTGATAACGAGATACGCTGTTACTAGATAGTTGCCGTAAAGTCTACCTCCAACGATACAGCAAATCTTCGCGATGAAATGCTTGATGCGGACGCAGCATCCGGTGCGATAGTCTCTCTGCGCGAGAAGATATCGATCCATCTGATTGACGATGTAGCGGATCGCTTTCTCGCGGATCTCGAGATACGAAGCCTCGGAGCAAACATGCGCCGCGTCCATAATCGTACTAAGATTTATCCCGGAGCGCTTGTTAAGAAACCTCCAAATTTGACAGGGAACGAAGGAGAGAACTCCTTGAAAGAGTAGAATCAATGGAACCCATTGGTAGTAGCTGATCCGTTGACGAGACGAATCCTTCTGTTGCTCGAGTTTCTCTTCTGGAATGACGGTGGCCATGGGTAGATAGTAAGTGTTGCTGACCCAACAAATGGAGTTGGTGTAGTCCACGTGGCTCTCGGTAAACTCGGCGGGACACCAGCAGTTGATTGGGGTACCGACGAACTGTTTTGTGCTGACGAGGAAAGCGAAGAGTACGGAGAGTATGACTGTGTACTGACGACTGAGACGATCAACGTAGTCATCATCGACGTGAAATTTCAGCTCTCGAATGCTCAGCACTGATTTGAACAATTTATCCATCATTTAGAATAATGAAAACACCCAATTGTGCTAATTCACTCAATTTGATATGTAATTAACGTGTTATTCAGTCCAAGCTGTATTGCTATGTGCAATATATAAACTTTTTATGGAATGTTTTCAGTCATTTATAGATTTCCTATTTCAACCATAGCCTAAATATTCTAAATGTTCTAAACCTCATTATCGGCTCTTATATTCTATAACGCATGACTACTATTTTACCTAATTCACGTCTAAATATATCGCATTCATTAGTTTTCTCTTGATCTTCAAATGGATAAAGTTTCTTTTAATTCATTCACATTTGAGCTCCCACTCAAAAGACTTAATCATACTTTAGTTAGATTGACTATTGATGCGACTGTCCTATAGCATCGCCGCTGATTTTGAAGAGAAAATTACAAAAGTACAGACAGTAAAGAAACAGAAACCATCGAGTTTCTCGGAGAATTTCTGTTGACTAGTAATCAGTAGCATTGAAGAAGAATGTTGGACGATCTCGTTGATAATTTCACTTCATAATGTTTCAGGAAAATCTTGAAGCACGATGTGTTCCTATATTGAAACTATAACAATTTATGCAAGCCTAAAATTGGTGTCCAATGTAATTTCAATGATACAATAGTATGTGCAGTTTTGCAGTAGAAACTAGTTTGATGTTAAAGAAGATGATACTGGATAGAAGGAAGGAATATCAGTTCTGTTTTGAATTAATCATCTGCAAACAAAAAGAAAAAATTACCTTATTGGAACAGTTTTATTTAGTTATGTACGTAGCAATATTTCGCGAATTTTTTAAATTATACTTAAAGAAATTTTATCTATAAAAATGCAAAATTTAAACGAATACTTTTGTTTTCATTTCAGAAGAACGCTGTTGATAATTTAATTTCTTTGAAAGGCGAATTTTACATTAAATTCTATTATTTCATAGAAATGTAAATCTTTATCATATGAAGGACATTATAATTGTAAACTACAGGCTGCAAAAATATGACATATATTCCTAGTGATTCATATTTACGCTAATAACGAATAAGTCACGCATGACTATCTTAATTTTTTGAGTAGAGGCAACCCCATTTCAATCATAAATATGAAAAAATTCAAAACACTGTAGCATATCTACCTTTACCCAATTAATTAATATTTTAATTTTCAGCATTCTTAATGTACCACGTAATATTTGTATAATTACATCAATTGTCTACTTATATTTAGCAAAGAATCATAGCCTAATTATAAGCATAATACAGAGCATAATACATAATATTTTATTATCGGAAATATTTTCCGAAACATCTTGTAAAAGAGAGCTAAATGAACGGCATAACGAGATGGATGATTGCCTTGTTACAGTAAAGCTCAGTGTTTTAAATATGCATGAATCGTCTTCATTATAGTAGGCTAGGTTTGATCGTGGATCAATAGACATTGACTATTTTATCAAGAATTAACATGTATTGGTCGCACTTAATACGAGGCATTGTTTCAGCTGCATTCAAATTACTTTTTAAATATAGTAAATTTGTTGCGCTTTGTATGAAAATTGTAATTTCATTAAATATACTTTATTTTATTATAGATTAAGATTTAAATGATCATAATCATGTTATGATCAAATTTATTCTGCCACTTTGTGATAACGACAGTCATACTAATAATTCGTTAGTTATATTTCAATAGAATGACGCAAAATTAAATATACACATGATGCAATTATGGTCAATGATAGAAACATTTAGAAAAAAATGAAAAAGATATGTATTTTTTTATTGTAAAGTGAATATGCAATAGCAGTTGAATAAAAATTATGTAAATATTAACAATAAAGTGTCAAATATGTCTGATACGTTTAATAATTAAATAATGTTTCTCTAATTAAACACTGTAAAATTAAAGGTTAGGACAAGTAGTACAAATCAAAGCTAAATTAGGCAAGCAATGAATGATCGTAAAGTAGTAATTTTAGTTCTTTAACGGGTATATGATTTAAACCTTTAAAAGTACTGCTTAGATCATGCATCTGCAGCTGATGCTCGCTTAATTGAAAAAGCTTTCTGGATTTTTCACGAAGCTTTGATTCAATACGGAATGAATGGCGAGATTTTGCAGGACAGGAAGTAGTTTTAAGTGGCGTGTGTTTGTACAAAGTAAAGAATTATTAAAGATTGCAAAAAGAGAGAAATAATCGAGATTTTAATCAGATATTGAAATGTTCATTGTTGAATTTAATCAGTGCACATGCTATGATTTTATTGTGCTGTTGTGCTCATGTATAGTTAGATTGCCATAAGGAAATAATCGTATGAAATTTCAGTGACATTTAAGTCTAATGTTGCTTATTCATTCTATCGATTTTATATTTGATAAAATATATTTATATATATGATAAATCGTGGATATATCAATAAAAATCTATATCTACTTTTAAAAGATATTAAGCTTGCAAAAAACATGACAGGTGACAGAGTGCAGTATCAGTTTTCTTGATTTCGAATAATTTATCAAAAGTATGTAGAGGCCTAATCTTTCTAAAGTAAGCAGATTATATCGGCTATTCATTATTGTGATTATAAGTTCAATTAAAAATAAAAAAATACGTTATTATTAGTATCAAGTTGAAGTGTACGTACTAGATAGTTAATATACAACAAATAATAATTAGCTAAAACTGTTAAATCACTAAAATTATAAATCTGCAATTGAAAATAATACAATATACAGTTAACACGAATTTTAAATACTTCATATTACGTAAGTTCCTAATTGCATTGTCATTCTGTAGTTACCTGTATTTATTTCACCTAAATCGCTTTGTTTTTAGAATATACAATGTTCAAATTCTCCTGTTCTGCGCAATTAGTATGCGCGAGGCTCATTACTGAGTTTTTCTATGCTAAAAGTGAGACATCAACCCGCGTCGATATTACAACAGAAAAATTAATCAATCGATAAGTAGCCAGACGTCAAAGGCAAAAAATAATCCGACGAGCTTTGTTCTAAGCGCGGAACGATTGAAGTTGAGAAATGATCCGAAAGCTGAATATAGAAAAATCAATTTTGCAGGAAACCAAAACGGAGCAACATTTGTATCGTTACTCGCACGACAGTCACGCTATATTCATTGCTAGTACGGAACGAAAGACTCAAATTTGAACAATAAAATAAATAAAATAAATGCTGATTGAAAACATTATAAAAAAACACTGTAATAACATAATATGAAATATTACTTTTAGTAAAGAGAACTTCCCCCACAATTGCCTCTGAGAATGCAAATAATCTTTCAGAAGTTATTCAAAGAATTTGTTAAATCGTCGACAAAATTTAATTAACATCACAATGCAGATTACTGCATTATTATACAATATACGAAACGGATAAACCCGATAGCTGTGTACTTTCTGCATGATGTAGATATCCAGAAATGTTATTTGATAAAAAAAGTCTTTATTGACAACGAAATAATAAACAATTGGTAAAATGAAGCGAATAGCATCACATTATTATAAACGATGTATAATAAATTTAATTTATCTTTGTAAGCTTTCTGTGAGCTTTATTTATTACCGCAAAATCGGCTGTAGATATAAAAGCGAGACGTAAAAGAAATAAATAAATTTTTAAAAATCTACCTTTTCGCGATAGGCCTACTTTATAAAGCGGAGCCCGCAAAATAAAAGATACTAACCGTGAGTATCAAAATCATCCGTTGCAACGAAGTCGCGAAGTAATAATATTACATTTCATTAACAACTTAAAAAATACAATGATGCTCAATATATTTTAATCGTAGTTATTTACAGTCGCTTGATTAAATCAACTGTATCAAATTTCATATGTAATTTTAATGCTTACGAAAAATGTAAATTAGTACGAGTCTGTTCTGATTAAGCATTTAAGTTTTACCTAAATCAGTATTTCAGCTATGAACTGTCAATGATCTGCAGATTGCTTTTACAGAAAAACTAATTAGCGTTTTACCATTATATCAAGACGCATTAAGTAAATGCGTGTTTTCAATCTTGTAGCCTAACAATACATACAAAATTATCGTAGAACACAAAAATATGGAAAGCTTTGACTATTTTTTATACTTTCAGTAAAGACAGATGATAGAATAGAAATCGTTTCTTGATTTGGTAATAAAAGTTAATGAATTCGGTTTTAATCAGTAGAAAATTTGTATCTATCATTATTAACGACACGTTCATGATACTTTGGAAAGAGATAGAAATTAGTACATCATAGTAACGTTTATTATACTGTTTTAGAATTTAAAAGATATATTAATAATTTTCTTTTGTTTTTAGAATAGTTAAGAAATTGGTGTAACAGTTAACTGTCGCATAACTAAAGTCAAGAGTTAATTTTTTCTATATTTTCGTTTTTTTGCAAAAACGCCATTTTAATATATCAACAAGGACAACAAATGTTGACCTAACTCATTCACACGGGAATTTGCACGCTTTCTGAATTTTAATATGCACGCTCTGAACATCGATCTGTTCCTTAAATTATTCCCTACAGAAAATCCATCTCGTTCGCTTTTCCTCGCTCCTAGTACAGCCAGCATTTCTCAACGGCAATCGGCTTATAACCGAACGTTTGTCAATGTACAAGTAGCTTATACGGAAATGACTGATAAAAAACAATAATTATTCTTCGCACGACCCAGTGACTACACTAGAGGCATTTTCACGGTATCCAGACTGTTATTGATTTTACATGACGTCCGTCAGTTTGACGATAACGGTAGAGAGTCGGCGAGCCGTAAAGTACGGTAATGAATGGCAATGCTTCGCCGCGTTATGCTGATAATGAGAGAGAGTCGTATAATGTCCGGACGGTATTTGTAATGTTTGCTAGAAGAAGGCCAGCGTGAGAGAGGCCAGAATAGGAATAAATTTAGTTGGTTTATTTCGTGAAAAACTGATTAGGTTGCTTGAATATAGGGTACATTCTATATGGGGGAAGAAATGTGACACGGAAAACATTGTAAAAGTTAGAGAACAATTAAGAACAGTTAGAAAAATTAAAACTATTTTTTAAAATTTGAACCTTTCAATTAAGGTCACAGATTTTATGACTCGCATCAAAAAATTAGTGTGAATACTATCCAACATGTTAGTAATAATTGTCAAAGCCTCATTATAATCACATTGTCGTTGTTCTATAGTGTCATACGGAATCTGAAGAATTACAAATATGTTGTTTGAATAGTGATCGTCTATTTTCACTATGCATTATAAAAACTATTTTTTCACGAAATAAGATTAAATAAAAATTCAATATCACCGAGAAAATAAGCCTACTATCTAGATAAACATTGATAAAAGTAATTGTCGTAAAAATTAAACATTAGTATTTATTAATACTTGCGTTAAGTATCTGATGTGGTCTAAAACTGATGCGATATACATCGTACGCTTAGCATCATTTCAACCTAGAAGTATTTTAGAAAGTATTCAGGTTAAAACAGTGCCATCTTGTATTTCATTGATCTAAATTCATAGACTGATAAATATTTAACAATAATGAAAGTGCATTAATTGTGATATACTCTTATAATATTTGACACAAATAATTGTGTCGAAAAATATTCATCGAAACTCATCAAGCTTACAAGACATAATAAATGATACTAGCAATCAAGTTACAATTAACAGCAGTCTTACCTGAGTGTAAAATAAATAGTCGATTATTTTTCAACGTTTTTTAACACTTTTAAACATTTTAAGTCGATTAATCTATTTGTCGAGTATTCAATTCATAACTCAATATCTTCGACACTAATCCGATAGTCACAATCAAGAATTCGTCACATTTATAACGTTTCACAAAACAGGTAACGTTTTATGCCGTAACGCACCCACGCAATCTGCAAAACGTTATCTTTCTACCGTCATCACGCCATTACGTACTCACTCCGGTACTTAGAAAAGAAGAAAATGATACTTAGCAACAGTGCGACATTGTGATGATTAAAAAGATTGGACGTAGCAGCTGAGCGACCTCGACGTAGCAGCTGCAGAGACTTGACAGCAGCTAATAAGCTGCTGAATCCAGTGAACGCTTGCTGAGTTTGATTGATAATCATTAGGTAATGACAGAGCTGATACACAGTGTGTGTCTCTTGTGTATATTCACATCGAGGGATGAAAGAAATGTTAATGAAAACAATTACTGAGTCCCTTGTGTATTACGAAGAATTAATCTTTTAAATACGAAGACGATTGAGCTAGAATTTAGCAGTTTTGGATATTATCACGTATGATATCATTGATTAGAAGTTATTATATGAGGGTAGTTTTACGTAAAAATGCATGATCTTGATGAATGATTTCATTTTTTTAAAAATTGAAAGTGGTGAGAAATAGCAGAACAACTGTAACAAATATTTAAAAAATTTCTGTTGCTTTTATTTTGTATAGAATTTTTTATAACGTGTTGAATTAGTTTTGTTTTGACATATTCTTAAGGGCATCTAAAGAATTGCAACAAGTTTTTATTTCTGTAGATGACTAATGCTCAACATTACTCATAAAGTCATATAAAAGATGATTAGTCTAATTATTTTTCAGAGTGATTAAATTTTTACACGTTATTATAAACAATGATTTATTTTTTGCTTATTACTGAGTAATAAAACAGTTCAAGAAAAAAATTATTCTCATGCATTTGATTCCATCTCAAGACTACATTTCATTCGGCTAATGATGCAATCATAATCTTATCAATTCATCAACAAATCACAGTTTAAAATTGATATAATTTAAAAATCTGCGTTTTAGAATGCTTTGATGTAAATCGTGTTTCAATAATTACTGCTGTAAGATTTCCCCGTTATTGATGAAACTCTCATAAACATTTCGTATCACTATGAATTACTTTAAAATACAATCGAATATGTAAAATGCGCGATTATAAAAATACACGTCAAATTTGATTGTTGTCTGTAACTATTAAACAAAATCAGAAAAATATTAAGCCTACAAAAGTCAACAACATAGACGACAGAAAAACATGCAGAAAATTTGTGACGTTATCGATTAGAAAGAAACCTTGAGCAAATTTCACGAGCAATAAAACGCATGCTGTCTCAATCAATCAGCACAGGATTGCAGCAGAGCGAGCGGCTATGTAAGAATCGTGAAAGAGTTTGCAGCCAGCTAGAGAACGCTACACTGATTGCCAATGCAGCGGATAGCTCTAGATTAGATCCAGCAGCAGAATTTGCTGCAGTCTCATGCTGTGAAAATTGTGAGAAAACAACAAGCATTAAGAATTATTGTACTGTGTAGAAACTGTAGTTTAATTGTACTTATATGTTTGTAAACATTATTTAGCTTATATTCATATAAAATATATTGAAAAGTATGAAATTCTAGTTCATTTTGGATTCACAGTGGATAACTAGAATTTATAAATTTATAGTAATTACAGTTGTTTCTTGATTTTTTAGTTACTAATTATAGGATAAAATTAACAGAAAAAGGAGCAAATATGAGCTGCTTGATGCTTGCTTGTTTGCTGGATCTAGTTGGACACGTGCCTGCAATATCAGCGATTGCTAAAACTGTAGCTTCACTAAACTAACCCCTCAGCAGCTTAAAGCAGCTTAAATAGCTTCTAACAGCTTAAAATGTAAGCTATTTGCTGCATTACTGAATGTTTTTAATGCAGCTGCAGTTGTAGCTGTTTCCGCAGACAAATTGCCCGAGAAAGAGAATGAAAGAAGGAGAAGAAAGTTGGAGGCAATCAATAAATACAGCAACGGTAATATATCAGCAATCTATTGCTTGCAGGACTCTTCAATCAGATCGAAGCAGCTGAGAAAGTCAAAAGAGCAACGACGATATTAACCGCGTTATCAGAGGCCTCGCAGAAACCCTCAAGCAATGAGATCATCGAATACGACTTGAATTAAGTGGAGAAAACTTGATAAATACTTCGCATAAGAAATAAATTAATTTTAAAATTGATCATTATTGATTATATCAACTTTGTCATTTTAAATAATAATGATATCTAGTAATGATATCTAGAAATATTCAATATTCTTTGCATGAATATACACGAGTACTATCATGGTCGTTTAAAATATCAGTCTTTCAATTAATGTAATTACATTAATATTACCTATAATAACATTCAATTAACTACCTATTAACTGTAACTGACCGATAAATTAAATAACTTACAGATTGTTGATCATTGTGTTGATTGATCATTTTAGCCTCCAGTATATAACTGTTGATTTATATTATTGTTGATCATCACACATAACGGTGGAGTGGTAGACAGAGAGAGACCAGAAATTGAACCTACGTAAAATTGCAAATTCTAAAATTGACACGGGATTAACAAATCCATCAAAGGTTAAAATAAAAAAACCAAAAAGTTACATTACGTTACGAATAGTCTATACGTTAATGTCACATCAGCACAAAGAAGCTAGTTGTTTTAATTATCAAAAACTGGGCGTGGAGAAACAATAGTGAAAGCTAGAATCTCGAAAGTTCCTTTGGGAACTTTGGGACAATTTAAGAAAAAGATCAGTTAATTTTGTAATAAATAAACAAATAAATAAATAAATACAGCACGATCAATTTTCTTTTGTACCAATATAACGAGATAAAACGGTATAAAGCATAAATGTTATTATCCATCATTCTACATTAAATTAATTTATATTTTAATTGTTTATTAAAGTGACTATTTAATAATCTTACTTTTCTAAAGTGCTGTAAATAGAAATTTTATTGAAAAAAAGAAAAATGAACAAAATCTCGGAATTAATATTGCAAGCAATCAAATAAACGGTAAAATGAAAAGAAATTATCGTATCTCAAATTATCATACCGCCTTCAATGGCCCTATAAAATAATCGAATATAAAAAGAAGAAAATGACACATAATCAAATATAAAGAAAGCAAAAACTGACAGTTAACTAAAAATATAGTGATGGAAAGCGGTAATTAAGAAATAGATATTTTTGGATAGCCAAATTGCAGCCTTATCGAAAAAATGCAAAAATTAAAAAAGAAATTATTTTAAAAGTGTCAAAAACTAAATATCATTCAATGAATAGTCGAGTTGACCATATCATCAGTTAACAGAGACAGACAGACAGACAGAGAGCAATATAAACACAACAACTGAAACACATACAAAAGCAAACGCGCAGTACCACTAAAGCGGATAAAAGTAGTAGAACAAACAAAGATACAGTAAGAGAATAAACACAGATAAGAAACACAAAACAGACAAGGAGTAAAATACCCAAAGATACAAAGAAATTTAAATCGTCAAAGGGATGTGGAGGTTATAGCTATGCACCTGACATTAACATTACAATTTTTTTTATCTCTAATGGGGGATTACAATCCCCACAACCCCCCCGTTGCCTGCACCCTTGCTCAGTATTCCGTAGCCTAATAGTGTGTAAGCCTAGTTTTGTAGGCCTACAGCAGTATGTAGGTCTAAGTCCTAAGTCGCAAACCAACTCGGATATTACGCAAGAACATGATTGAGAACATTTCTGAGAGTTAAAATTTAAGGTAAGACAGCATCGATTTACAAAACGCATTTTTATCGTTTTATTCAAAGTTATGATGCCACCAACCGAATTGAGTTTTAAATATAAGCCTATCGTTATAGCTTGTGATTAAGAAACAAAATCTGGACGTAAAAATTTCAGTGCTGTACAAGTCAGTTATTGCGATTTGGGTCCAGATCGAAAGTTGAGTCTCCATGTCTTGATTTCGATTTTTGTTTCGAATCTTTATAAACGAAATCTATTAATTAAGCAAAATAAATAGTGATTTCAGAACTCGCTTTAATTCAGTAAATGTTTACAAAATTGCATGGTCTGCTATTATTTGTAACAGTTATTGTCTCCCTTTATTATTGTTACTTTTGTTCAATATTTTATTATTATAAAATAATTATTTTCAAGCTCAATAATTGTTCTCTTAACATACATTTCAACTGGTCTTTTTTTGTATTTGTGCACTGGCTATTATTTAATGTCTGTATTTACAAGCAATTAGACGTAATTAAACCTAAAGCTATATTTAATACTTTTTTGTTTATTTAAAAAAATGCAATCTTTATACACGTTGCAATATTATATCAGCCAAAAAGCAAGCGGAAAAGGCACTAATGAACAAGTTCAATTAAGCTATAATAGATCTTGGCTTAATCGTGAATTATCTTACAAGTTCTTCACACGGCACAAGCAACACGTACATTTGCGTGATCAGTCTCATTTATTGAATTAGACGATTCACAATCGCGCGATAAATTTATATCTATATCATTCTATCGTTCGAAAAATCAGATAGTCATAATTAAACTATAAGACTAATGAAATTGAGTCAGCAAATGATGAAAACCTACTTCAAACGCAAATGAGTATAACTATTCAATAAAGATTACTGCTTGACGGGATAAACTGAATTGAAGCTGTTTATATTGCAGGCTTATAATAAAATTTAAAAAAAACTTATGAAGTTTTGTTGTTTATTATACTTATATTATTATTACCGTGAAAAATATAGATTAATAATCTAATTTTGAAATAAATTTTCTGACTATCATTGTTATTTTCAACAATTGCCCAAAGCAACGTTATTGCTGAAAATTTTGATGAATAAACTCAACTATAATTTGTATAGAGTTAAGATAATTTTAAACTAATTTTTTAAACACTATTTGAAATAAAATAATAAATTCATTTGTCAACCACGATACTCGTCAATAGCTGCCACTATCATATTTTTAACCCAGATTAAGCGTCTCGTGAGAATGCATATTTGATCATTGACACAGAGATCTGGCTGCAGACTGTCACGGATTAGATCTACTATATTATTATAGTATTATAAATAAAAGTTGAGTTCTAGTCGAAATCTAGTTGAGTCATTTCGACTCCATTTTCTGAAATTATGATCTTAACGAATTTTTACTCTATCTATCGAATTCATAATATCTATTTCTAATTAGTTAAGTAATTTACTCATGTTTTAATTAACCGTTTTACATACAGAATCGAAGATTCCCCGATGGCATTATCATCAACATCCGACGTTATGTAAAAATATGAAAGTAACTTTGAGATTACTTTGAGATTAACGAATGATAACCTTACATGCAAGTGAATCAGTTCGGAATTATTATCTGTATTATTTACAACTGAGTCAAATTTTTTCGTGAAAGGTCCTAAACACCCATCTATCAATGGCATCTGCATCGTCTTGGCTCACAATGGTAAGAGCCACCGCTGTAGGCTGGGCTCCCATCGCCCAGTTTCCTTTCCCTAAACCATTCCTTACACCGGATCAGTCGATTCAAATGGACACAAAAATTCGCATAAACGTCAGCGGCTACGTTTTCGAAACCTGGAGGCGAACACTCGACAAGTACCCAGATACTCTACTCGGATCAAAAGAACGAGAATACTTCTACAACGCCAGTACCGGGGAGTACTTCTTCGACAGAGATCCGGATATCTTCCGTCATATCCTCAACTACTACCGCACGGGATGCGTGCATTACGCGCGGACGGAATGCATCGAAGCTTTCGACGACGAGTTGTCGTTCTTTGGACTTCTTCCGGACTCGCTTGGTGAGTGTTGCTTTGAAGAGCATCGTGATAGACGCGCGGAGAATGTGGAACGTCTTGCTGACGATCAGAATCAGGATGATCTGGCGGGGCAGGCTGATAAAATCACCGCGAGTAGTACTGTAAGAGAGCGCATGTTAAAGGCGTTTGAAGATCCCCAGACTGGAACGTTTGCGCGGGTGTTCTACTATGTCACCGGGTTCTTTATCGCTGTGTCTGTGTTGGCAAATGTGGTTGAGACAATTCCATATGAGACGGCAAAATCGAGACAGACCAAGGCTCAAACGTATGGTGAAAGATTTGCCATTGAGTTGTTCTGCTTGGATACTGCATGCGTGATGATATTGTAAGTTTAGGCTTTTAACATTCAAGTTTCTTATCAGTTTTTAAACAGTTAGACTATTTTAGAGTTCAATTAAAGATTACCCCTTATAATTTACATAAATTTAAATTTTAGTTTTTCAAAGGTTTAAAAATTGAGATACATATAAGTTATTGCTTAATTGTTGTATGTATACCTCTCGTATTTGATTTATTAATCTATTATTCTTACGTTTTATTGTATAACACTTAGTTTTAGCTTATCGTAGGCATATATAATTAGCTGTCATGACTTTACTTGTTAAAGCTTATCTTATTCTCCTTTAATAATTTTGACTTAAGAATATTAAAATTATTATAAATTAAGATTGCAATAATTTTGTAATTATATAAATTTACATTTAATTTACGTTTTACGTTAAACTTTCTTTTTCGTACATTTCATTCAGCACTGCTGAGTACATGCTTCGCTTGTACGCCGCACCGCATCGATGCAAACACATCCGTAGCGTCATGTCCGTCATTGACGTCATCGCTATACTACCCTACTACATCGGCCTAGGCTTAACCGCCAACAATGACGTCAGCGGAGCGTTCGTTACCCTTAGAGTATTTCGAGTTTTTCGAATATTTAAATTTTCTCGTCATTCTCAAGGCCTCAGAATACTGGGCTACACGCTTAAAAGTTGTGCTAAGGAACTGGGGTTTCTTTTGTTTTCTCTGACGATGGCTATTGTGATATTCGCGACGATAATGTACTACACGGAGAAAAAAGTTCCGGGAACTGACTTTACGAGCATTCCCGAAGCGTTCTGGTACACGATCGTTACAATGACCACACTGGGGTAAGGTTATTTGAAATATATTGGCAGATCAGGTAGTTTGGTAATCGATCTACTGTATATATAGTTGTAAAATTTACTGATTTTTATAGCATAGTTGAATAAAATTTATTACAGAAGTTGAGATATGAAATTGTTGTATGAATTGAATTTGGTATCATGTTTTAATGCCATTAAATGCTATTGCATTTGTCACAATGCTAGTTTTTTCCATTACAATGTTGTTTTTTATTTATATTTCGTTCAATATTCGTACTGCATTAAAGTCGACTTCCATATTTGCTAACATTGATACAGCGTATCGAGGTCGTCGTTCACATACATTACACCCATTTTAACAAATTATGCGCCTTTAATTCTACAAGCACAAAAAACAAGTAGTCTCTATTTAAGCGATACATTTGAGGATGTGCGAGCAACAGTTTCAATCGATTGACGTACCTTTGTTCTTTAGCTCTGCCTTTGAAGCATTGCAGCTACTGGGTTTATTTGATCCCATTATAATTAAAATATTGTTTCCTTTAATCATGAAATTAAAATATAAATAATTTTTGAGTGTAATGACGCTGAAAGTTTACCATTCTTTAAAATAACTCATATCATGTTTGAGACTATATATGTTTTAAAATTATCTAAATATGAATTTAAAACAACGTTTCAAATAGGAAAACAAATCTTTCCCCTAACTTTATAAATGACTATATCGCCCGAGATTATTGCGATAACGTTGAGTTGAGACACGTTGCGGCGGAAGAAGAAACACAAAGCCAACTGGCTTCAGAAGAACAACAGGCTGAAACCTTGCGCTCCTGTGTGATTTTTGTTGTCTTCCTCGAAAACAAAGATTTTAGCAATGTTTGGCGGTGAACGTCTATCGTTCGAGGCCGCTGTTGACATGCAGATTTGATATGAAAGTAATGTGACTGGTACGAAATTGATTGAACGTTTCGGTTGCTCGTCGTATCAAAAGAATATATCACAAGATACATATTCAATATTAATATTATTTACGTGAAAAAATAATTAAATTTTAACAATATCTTGTTAGTCATAGTTTTCGTCATTAAATTTGCAAGAAGCTTATACTCGAACAAAGGGAAGAGAATTGAAAATACCTAGCACTAGCGTTACAGTAAAATTATTCCAGTGGACACGTAGAATACGCAGAAAAATTCTAAATAAAAATTATGATTTATGAAATAATCATTATTTTTGATACAATATCAATTTTTCCAGAACTAATGAGTAATAACTGTTACTTAATATTTCAAAATATAATAGCGTTACCTGATAATGTTTACAACTGTTGTTAGGATGACACATATTATTAAGCGCAGCTCTAAACGAAATTGATTGCTGAATGTGATACAAAAACTCTTTATAGAAACCTCATAAAAACAACCGGTAACGCTGTTGATCTAGCTAATGCTATGTGGATAAGGGATTCATCTATGTTCTTTCTTGCTAAGCAAATAGACAATAAACTGCGATGAAATCATATTGTGACAGCAAAATAAAGGTAACCATTTATTGATGGCAATGAACGGATGCAAGATAATGATGGCAGAAAGGCTTTTAAAGAAATTGATAGCATAGAGAATTTTTAAAAAGAGCCAATTTAGAAAATAAGGGCATTGTTATTACATACCGCTTAATAACCAGATTTCTAAAAGAAAGAAACGTGTAGCCTACTTTTCTGTATATAATATACCAGATAGATATATGCTTCAGTAACCCCCTTTCTAAAACAACGTTGTGCATGATTCTTAATATTTAATTTTCGTATTAACTGAGAACGAACTGTAGAATTAATGCAAGAACAAAGTTAAAAATATCAGTAAATAGAAAGACCAATAAATCTATAGTATCTGCTGTATTTTATAAATATTAAAACTGTCCACATCTTTGCAGGTCTCTCTGACGCTTGAACCATCGTTTATGGCTTTTTGATTCATTTTTATCTATTATTTGACTGTCTTTGTTGTACTATATCAAATCCTGTGCAAGAAACGAAACTAAATAATACATGACATGTATTGTTATTTGTTAGTCACTATTAAAACTTTCAGATATGGTGATATGATTCCCCAGACGATAGCTGGTAAGATTGTTGGCGGAGTCTGTTCACTGAGTGGAGTGTTGGTCATTGCTTTGCCTGTCCCAGTCATTGTGTCAAATTTTAGTCGCATTTATCATCAAAATCAACGCGCTGATAAGAGAAAGGCAGAAAAGGTTGGTACACTTTTTAGACTTTCTAATTGATAGATATAACATTTACAAAGATTTACGCACGGGCAGACACTATGTAAAATAATATAAAATATATAAATATATCATTAAAACGCATAGTAAATTATAAAAATGCAATTATTGAAAATAAAGTAGAGTGTGTTTAGCTCTTTTGTTCATCGCACATTGAACTATTGGAACTTATTGGAAAATATTAATTCTATAGAGTAATACCAACTGCAAATACAACATGCATATGAATATAAATAAATATCATATTATTAACAAAACAGTCATTTTTTAAATAATTAGCTTTTCATTATAAGTTTAATATTGCATAATTCACAAAATTATACAATCCTAGTAACCTACGCTAATTCGCGAGAGACATTGTGAGCTCTTGATTTAGACTCATTTTAAATGCGAAAATAATTGTCTCACCGAGAAATTTGATTGATTTCCACGTAAATTATAGAAAAGAAGTGTCGTTAGTTATATTGATTTGCATATTTGAAGTAGAAAACGTGACCGATAATGAAAGGTGTCTGTTATATTGTAACTTAGCAGATCAAAATTAACTATATTCTTAAGCGCATATATAAGCTATAATGTAAATTGATGTTTTTTTCTTATAAATTGTCAACAACAAACAATTCATTCGCTTTTTGATAGAAATCCATAATAGATATTGATCAATAAAAACTGAATTTTTGTTATATTATTATTAACATATAAAAATAAATGCTACGTTTCTGTTTATTTTAACTTATTTCTAAATAAATCTGTGTAAATTAAACGATATTAGGATATTTGACACGGGAAGTATTTAAACAGCTTTGGTCCAACTGTATAGGAATCAAGACTGGCTCGTATAAGAATAGCGAGAAAAGCTGCAGCAAATGCTGTTATAGCTAGAAAGAGAAAAGCCGAACTTCGTCAAAGTTTATTTCCTCAAACAAAAGAAACCAGTTCTGACGCTCCGACTCCTGAAATCGACCTGGACGATGAAGACTTTAGCAATGTTCAACATCACCATCTTCTTGCTTGCCTTGAAAGTACAACGGTATGTAAATCATGCATAATATTATGCTGGAAATTATTTTATTGTCAATTCAGGCGCTATCGGTTATCTATATCGTCCTGTATTTTATAATACTGTTTCGAATGGCTTGGTAAAACAGTGACCGGATTTTTGAAGTTAATAATCAACAAGTACTTATAAATTCAAATCAAGTGGGCATTTTATATGTATTTAACATTTGCAGGTTAGTTTGAGTACTAAACTTCTATGCCTTTTAACTAATGCAATTATGTGGTTTCTGTGATTTAATCTGTATAATTACTGCATTCTTTTTAGTGAATATTAAAGAATAGTTAAACAGTAAGTTTAATATAAACTACGCTTAATATTTGTAATTTTTGTAAACTTTTGGAATTATATTGTGACTTAAAGTGTTACAAAACACTCTCCGTCTGAGAAATAACTGATGATAGACTGATTCGACACAAACAACCTTTCTGTCCTTATTTTGAATGAAAAAAACATAAATTCTTGAAACACAAAGTTAAGATGATAGATTTATCTCAGTTTTGTTTCGGGAGCTTAAAAATGTGTTTACATCAAGTTAATTGCTTCTCGACTTTGTAAACTATGCGACTATTTTTAGTTTTCGTTATTAGTCACCTTGGAAGGTACACTAAACTTCTTATCACAAAATGCGATTTAAATATAAAGACAAAAATGTGCCAATACCTTCTTGAAATTCTAAATCTTTGGTTCATATTAAAACAATACTCAGTGCCGGGTTTTTTATCGCCTTTAGGTATAGGAGATATAGGCGGCTGCCTAGAGCGGCATTATTTCACGGGGCGGCAAATTCCAGCAAAATAAAATAAAAAATAAAAATTATTAAAAATATAATTATGAAAAATTAAAATTAAAATTCTTTTTTTTAAGTTATGAAAATGATTTGTTGTGCTTCGTGCTACTAATATCACTTTTTATGATGCCACTCGTGCCCCATAATTTCATCAGTTTAGAAGAAATTGAATTTGAAGAAGTGTAGAATAGAATAAGTGTACCCTTATGCACAAAAATGCTCAGAATGGCGGCGGCAAATTTAATTTTTTTTAAGTCACGTGACACGTGGATTAACACTCTAGCTTAACTTATTACATCAATATTTTGGTCACTTCCGTCCAAGGATGTCTGCGGTCTTACAGTCTGCTTTACTACGTCTGATATAGGTATCACTATTTCTTTATTTGTTTAATTTTAATTTCATGGAAAATATCGGAAAATAATTTAATTAATATTTATTAAATAATACAAAAAAATCGAAAATTAGTTACAGTTTCATTCATGTACTTTTACAGTTCTTACCCATTAAGGCTAACACAGGAAAGCGAACACGTTTATCTGGAGCACAATATATAAAGGAAAGGAATGTAAAAAAAATCGTTCATAGAATCACAAAAAGGATCTATTTTTAAATTTTTACCAAAGCAGAATGAATTGCGTAGTAGTGATGAAGAGTCAGAACTGTATTTCTG
>JAQIXG010000238.1:0-38089 GCA_034700105.1 Oconnorella tubifera
GGGAGGGGGTCTGCCGTAGGGATGACCATGATCGGGGGGGTGGGGGCGGTCAGGGCCCGATTGCGGGGCGGTGGGGGCAAGAAGAGATTTGTAAACGGCGTAAAAAATTAGACCGATAATGGCAAGGGTTATAAGGTTCCAGAATCTGCTGCCCCCCTCTCCTTGTTGTGAAGTTCTTTATATAAAAATGAACATAATATTTAATTTTAATTGATAATTTCTACTTAACTAGTATTAAATTTCGACATATTGAAGCGCAGCATCATTTAGTAAATTCAGCGAGTGTGCTTAAAGTTCAACTTGATATGACTTCAAGTTCAATTTTATTTAAAATATTACTTAAAACGTAACTGGAGTTTTTAGAAATGAAATTTTGAGATATTTTATTTAATATGGGGCTCAATCTCTCATTTTTTATACCGACACAGAACGTTCATTAAACAGATAGACAAGCCGACAGACGGAGAGACAAACAGACAAACGTGGGGTTGTCTGCCTGCAATCCGGTTACTATAACCGCAACTCACTTTTGAGGATAGCTATTATCGCGTTGATGTTGATGATCATAACTTTCCTTTGTTAGGTCTATTGTATATTCACACTACAACAATAAAAACAATTATAAAAAATAAAAGAAACACCTATTAATATATATAAAATAGCATTGTATTTACTCTGTGCTTGATAATACATACAATAAAATAATATATAAAATAACAAATACTAATACATATATATAAATGATAATACAAAAAATAAAAAAACCTAATAATAACAATGAATTATAATAATAATAATAATACGATAATAATAAATAGATCTTAAATACTAAAAAGTAAAACTGGATCACTCACTCCACAGGATCCTTTAAGAATGTAGGGATCATCCGGATAATCAAATCCCTCACATGTGACCTCGGTCCTACCAAATCTATAAGCGTTGTCCATGTCACTCTTACACTCCCACTGCAAAACACGCAACAGTTCAATCTTGTAAGACACACCCAGTTATAACAAACAACGCAATAGTTCAGCCGTTAATACGGCTAAATGTAAGTTATGTTTAACGTCTGGATTGCCATGTTATATGAACAATGTCGAAGATGTAGCTGTCAAAATTAAGCGTCTTACTAGACGCAACTAGTTAGAGAAATAGTGAGCTATCCGAGATTCGAACCTGTAGCGTCCGAATCCAGCGTTCTAACCACTTCTCTAAGGAATCTTGACAAAATGTTATTATGCAACTCGAAACAATTGACAATACAAATATACATGAAATACAATATAACAATAAAATTAAAATTAATAAAATCAATGAAATTTTACTAATTTTCCGGCTATTTATATAAATAAATAATTAAATAACCATATTAAATAATTATTAAATATTAAATATTTATTAAATAGCAATAAAGATTAATCGCTCAGCAGAAGGGGACAAGCAGCCTTATTGACAATCAATAAGGACTGCTACGATTGGCTGCTGCGCCCAAACAGTACATTTTCTCGAATACCTGAATATCAATTCCGTCTGATCCGCGATTATAACACTGCACAACTTGCGGAACAAAAGCCGAGCAACCGGCCGTTCCACCAACGCATTTCAACTACGCACAGAAAAAACACACAAGAAAATAATCAAAATAAATCACTCAACAAACTAAATAATTTTAAACTGTACTAGTAACTGAATTTTACTGATCTCTCAATATACACAAATAGTATATATTAAATATATTATATAAGTATATAGCAAATATTAAACAAATAGTATTTCTAATCAACTAAGACAAATAAAATCAACAATTTAAAAAAAATTAAGATCAAAAATTATCAAGTTTAAGATGACTAATAAAATTTTAATTGTTTCTTAAAGTTACATCAGCGCATATGACTGTTTACTTCCATAATGTTAAATAACTAAGTAAACTGAACTAATTTATGAATGAACGGTTTAACTCGTGCAGTATTTTTATTATCGGAATGAACGCGCAAGCGCTTAAAAACATACATTCTGTTCCTAAAAAGATGATCCAATAAAAATACAGAAATATAAATGTACCTGAGGTACTGGGCTTGACCTGCGACCTGTCGTCTGCTGACCCTGGCGTAAGGTTAACACCTGGATATCCTTCAATAGGACCTGCCCTGGATACGATCCTAATTGCAACAATAAAAATTTATTGCAATATATCAATGAAAATAACTTCAATTTTAATATCATTGATTAGTAAAATCAGTTATGGTTAAGGTCTGGCTTACCGTATCATATGTACGATGTCGAAAAAATAGCTGCCAATTTATGCGTCTTACTAAAGGGTGCAGCAAGTTAGAGAAATAGCGAGTTACGAAAATGAAAAATTTATAATAAAATAACATTATGATTACAAATTAATAGTAAGAATCAAAATGTAGATACAAAAAAAATTCATTTCAAACCTTGTACTGCACATAATGTCATCATTAGCGCAAAACTGATGCAAATGACCCAAACTGATGATGTGGCGTCAGTCATAATTTTAGATTCCCTCTAATTCTCTTAAATTATACTGAAATACAAAATATATCAAAGGTTCACAAATTATAACAAATATATAATATATAATAATATATATATAATAGCAAAAAAATATATTAATTGCACATAGAGTCACTGTACATTTAACATAAAATATAATTACTGCAAATTAAGACATAACCGACTTAATTAACGCCATTATAATATCTGTAATAGCCAAATCTATAATAATCCTTCATATAAATGCGGAAAATATATATTACATAAATGTTAAATATTAATTATTTTATTAATCAAATAAAAAACAACAAACAATAACACAGTAAAAAACAACCTATGTTAAAGCGTCATGTTTTTATCATTTATTTTCCAATTAATCGTTGATTCTCTGATTTGATCGTTTATTAGCAAATTTGAGCTTCGATTAAACGACGATTAACGTCAGTTTATTAATTAATCAGTTCAAAAAGTTACCTATTGACACTTTAATTGACTTTTTATTAACTGTTAATACCATTACTTTCGTTTATAAAATTATAAATAGATATTTCATCAGAACAAAATTGACCCGTTTTTTATATAATACAGAGTCCGAATAACACAGAATGATTGATTCAATGATGAAATATGACTTTCGTGTACGTGTACAAAACTTTACACGCGATTGGTAGCATATATTTATAATAATTTAATATTACAAGAGGCTAAAATTGAATTAAATTACTTTGCCTGATTGAAATGTATGTGATAAAATAATCATTTGCATTATAATAATATCAATATAAGCTAATTAGCCTATAGCTTTTATTTGGTCATCAATATATCGTACACAAAAGATACTTTATACTTAATAATCACAAATAAAACCTATACAAAGTATAGGTTACTTATTTAGCGTTTAATTTGACAGTGAAAGGACAACATTTAACATTTAATACAGTAACTGTCACAGTAAGGCTTATTATCAATATATAATGCTTATGGTAATAAAATGCTTGAATATTATGCTTCATATGTTTATTAGACTCTTGCGTTAATTTCATTCTGAATTTACTTTATCAATGTTACAACATATAATAAATCTAATATTTTTTTCTTTTTCAATAACAAACATGTTTCAAAGTCTGCGGATAAACCATTGCCAGAATATATTCGTGTGTTATTGCAAAGATGCTTCGTATTATCAGCCTGACAGTTGTTATCGGTTAAAAACAGCTATATACAGCATATCTAGCAGTCAACTCAGAGTCCAAGATGAAACTTTTATAAAACTTATAAAATCTGCCAAACACGCATAGCTTAGCAATACTTGATATCAAACTGATGTCACGAGTTGACTGTAGATGCAGACTCGCTGCATTAAACAGATTTTGCACAACTTTGTAACAGCATACCAGCTATCGGTTAAATTTCTTCAGCTCTAGCAGTTGCCAGTTATATTTTCACAGCTAAGCACTTCGTATAATTTGTCCATCAAGCCTCAGGCTTAGCGTATCGTCTTCCGACCTTTCGGCTGCTGTAAAGTTTTATTGTTTCTTGTACGAAGTTAACAAGCAATGACAGTAACTGCTGACTGCAGCTGTTTAGAGGGTAACAGCTTGAGTAACAACATTATAACTACAAAGTTAATCTGTGAAATATGAAATATGTAGCAGCTTTGTTCAGTTGAGATCAGGTTGTGTCTGAATCTAAATGCAGCAGTTGCTTGTTTTCGTGAGTCACGTGATTGCATTATTATAGTTCTTACAAAAGGGCAAGGATCGCAGTGTCATGCAAATCTCAATAAACAAAGTAATGAACTGCTAAGAAGGAGTCAAACATTTCTGGAAGCCTGACAACATTAGGGTGTATAAATCCAACTGAAATTTTGTCTATTAACTTAATCTAAATTAATTCTACAAAATTGAATCTAATTCAAAACTTAATTGAATTGACTATGAATCTAGATTATATTCGATAAAATGTTATTAACTTCTTATAAAAGTTTCAAATATTTATTTTATTTTTTATTTATTCGTTAAAGAATTAATACTCGGTACTTCATTCCCGAGTGATGGATAATTTATTCGTTTATTTAGGAGAAAATAGAGGAAAATAAAATAAACCCTAAACTTCAGTAGTTATGTAAATCATTTTATTAAAAGTGTATGTGTCTGTTTGCATAATCAGAGTAAAGGGTATTTTTGATAAAACAATCCTTGCTATTTACAACATAGATTTAGAATTCTTTCACGCTATTAATTGCTACCTTCATTTTTATTTTCTTATCATATCAACTTATTAAACTGGCTTTAAATCTGTTCAAGTTATGGAAATTAAACAAATTCTCTGAACTTTCAATTGACTTCAATTAAATAATAAATTGAGTCGCAATAAGTTTCATCTACTATACAACTCTGCTGATCTCAACTGCTTCACGCAACAGCAGCGAACCAACAACAGCTGCTGCCTCAGCTGCTCTAAGTTTTGCGCCAACGCTAGCTGCATAGTTATCTGCTGTTGCGCAGCAGTTGTAGCTGACTCTAGCCTAGCTAAAAGTATCTCAGCTATTTGCCAGCTGTAGCCTACAGCTGGTACTGCGCTGCTGGACTGCGGCAGTCGCGTTGCTTAGTTGTACTAACAAGTATCAAAGTTTCATGTTGTAATAGCAGTGCAACTGTGCAAGCCAACTTTGTCGCTGTCAGACATTTGATGCTTCAGTTTCTTCTCTTGCTTTGTATATTTCACGTGTTAAGCTCTTTATGAAAATCGTCGAATCTTTGTGAAAATCATCGAAGCTCTGCTGTTGAATCATTGCGTTGTTTCGTCAGGCGTCGAGTCTTCTTTTTCAACGGGTTTCGAACCGGATATTGTCACGGTAAGCCATTAAACATTTCTATTATATAACAAAATGATCCGAGTCTTTGTATTATGTAATTATTTTATCAGGATATGCTTGTATGAAATGTAAAGGCGTCTATCATATTGAGATATTTTAGATAATTATTAAGATATTTTAGATAATTATTAATCAAAAGGCACCAGCAGAAATTCAGCTTTTACGTTATTTAACACTATACTTCATAACTTTTTAACTTTTACGCTAATTTTTGGTAATTTAATGATTTAAAGTTATTTTTAACCGGATTGATTTATTGTAATGGCGTGTTAATTCATCATTTTGTATTAAAGAATATTGCTCCACTAATTAGCTTTTGCTGGAAACTTTGTGAAAGTTTCCCAAGATATTTTTTAATTTTTTACATTCCGTTAATCAAATTTTTATTTACAGTACTTGTTTAAACTATTGTAATTTGAAGTATTTGAAGTAAAAGGATTTTATATTCTAGTTAGCGAATAGGAGTTTAATGTGCAAGTAGAATATTATTATTGTACACAGTTAGGCTAAGTTTATCCAGTTATTTTTCTATTGTTTGTTTGTTGTAATTTATCAGTTTCGCCATGTGTTCATTATTTGAAAATAATCAAATTTCTACCTAACTCTGAAAAATGTATCTTTTATTTATTATGAAATGAATGTATTTCTATTTAATTAAACATACAATAACAGTAGATATATTATAAATCTGATAAGGACAATGAGTCTATCTGAATTCTACTAATCTCTGAAGTCTATTATTTTAAAAATATTAGTTAGGCGAGATTTATAAATGTAATTTTTAATTAAATTACATTTCTGTGAAGATCAATCACATCGTAATGTAAGTTTATAAAACAAATGATGAGAATATAAAATAGTGCTGGCATTAGTGAATACAAATTTAGGTTTAGTTGTAAAGTTTAAGCTGCATTTTTTGCTTTTAACAATTTATTCAGAGCGATCGCTGCACCCCCCTCTCCCTTGTTCCCCCTTTGTGAATAAGTCTATCTTTCTCTCCTTTCTCTCTCTTTCTCTCATTCTCTCTAAGTACACTTCTCGGTACAAGTTTAGGCACAACATTAGTCGGACTTATGTGATTTTGTAGCTGAAAGGTTGTAACACAACTATTATAATATAGAACTGCTGTCAGCCGAGCACAATAAGTTGCTGTTTTAACGATCGGCTCGCTGACCGATGTCCCGCGGGCTTGAAACAGTTTGGACACGTTAGGATGCGGACAGAAATTTGACCCGCATGCATGTGGACAGGCAAACACGCGTGCGGTTATTATATCTATTGCTTGGAAACTGCTGGTCTTGTCCTAAAGCAATCTTTCTGCTACGAATGATGCTGGTTAGACAGCATTTGACTATTGACTTTCTGCTGTTTTAAGTCTTAAATTGTAACTAAATACGGTTAAGTTGTTGAAAGAAAATGTTATTTAATGAATTGATTTTAGAATTAGCGAAAAAAATTATTTTGTTTTCGATAATCAGCATACTTATTGTGATGAAATAATAGCTAAGCTATTATTACATCATAAATTAACATTATTTGAGGAATTTCATTCAAATTTGTATAATTATATATTTGCTTATATTTCGAGCTCTTTATAATCAGCCAGATAATATAAAGACCACTCGATAATCTTACAACAAATCCATAAGTATAAAATAAAGAACTTTGAAGCTTTTAATATAAAGCAGCCTCTTGTCTATTCTCAGTACATTATCCTGTCTTTTCTGCGCGGTTCAAAGTCTCGCAAACTTTACCAGCTGCTGTTGCTGTTACTTTGATACCTTGTAAAATATATTACCACCAGCTGCTGACTGCCTGGCTAGATAGAATGATTTGCATCGCTCTGATTCAGAACACGCGCGTGGTTCAGCTGCGCCAAATGGCGAACCGGTCGTCTTGGTATCAGTTTACATACCGCTAGTCACATGTCCTTGGCTTCTTGTACTCGCCACAGCCCGCAGTCGAATTCCTCCCTCATCATCTGATGGCTTCTAGCCTCACTCGCTCTCCCTCTCTTTCTCTCCCTTCTGAACTTCTTCGCTGTCACTCTCTTGTCTCCTGCTTTTAAACTTCTTTCTAGTTCTTTCTATCTAGCAGCTTACAGCGTGCGCTTGCCCGGCTGGCAGCTGGCTCGACTTGTAGTTTGAAAAAAGATGCGAGTTAGTAGAGGAGCCACATAATGTGGTAAAGTTTTGAAGTATTGCGGTAAAGCTGTCTTTTCATTATTAGCTGTTTGAATATGTACAGAGAATGTTATTTCGTAAATTAAGTACAAAAACTATTGTACAATTTAGTTTAATATGGATAAAAAAGAAAAAGGTATTTGAAATGTGAATAAACTGTAAAATGCATTGATTACATTTAAAATTATCATCATTCATGATAATTTAAATGAAACTTTATTTACATTAAACAACAATTAGATAACAAATTAATTTAATCGCAAGTTCATGAAGCCAAATAAATATTTTTCAAAAGAATCTATGATTTCGCTAATGTGTACACTGATTTTTATTTTGTTCCGGTTAGTTTAAGAATAAGTACTGTTGTGCTAAATTAACAATTTAGCAACAAACAAATAAGAATAAACAAATACGATGAACAAATCAATCAAATGTTTAATGTTCATTAATAAAACATGTCACGTCTAATTTTTTAACAGTATGAAAGTTTGTAACCCCTAGTATGATATGCCATGTTACATAGTTGTATCTTTAGTTGTGGTTTGACTTGTACATAAGTTTTAGATTGTACCGAGAGAGTTTTAATTACGAGATGCAGGAGCAGCTGTTGCAGAAGCCGGAACAAAGTATCAGCTGTGACTACATCCTGTTTGTCTTGATAACTTTCTCTAGATTCACAAATATTGTCAAATTTATTAACCTCCATGTACCTCCTTTTTCAGACTTGGATCAAGTTTCTCTTTCAGTTATTGCAGTTTGAAAACAAATTTAGCCAGATTATTCTCGATATCTTTCAGTGGTTAAATATTACAAAGAATATTACAATTAGTATTATAATTATGAATAATTATAATAGCTAGTGTTATTTTGAAAGCTATAATTTGTTAATCGAATTGCGAAATATAAATCACGCGTTTCGATAATTATAAGCGTTTCCCTGTCATTTCAGTACAGCAACTGGATTCCTGCTAATAATAAATATGCACTTGCTTGTCGCCATCGCTTCAATAATGCAAATTAGACACCAATGCTTAACATAAGAACTTGTCGACTACGGTAAACTTTTCTGATTAAATTAACGGTTATAACTAATGGGATCGCATTAATTAGCGCGTTTTTTAATTCGCTAGCTAGGCTACTAGGCTGGAGCTGCTGGCTGCGGCTAGTGCAGGGCCGGGCTATCTGGCTAGGCTAGCCTCTCGCTGTCAGGCGAGCTTCTATGTGTCAGTAAACTTACTGCTGCTTGAACCTCTGACAGTGGTCGTTAGTATTATAATTTAATGTCTGCTGCTCTTTCTCTGGCTTTGTTTGATTGTTTTTCTGTTTATTTATATGTTCTTTTCGAAATAAAAATGATACCCGTTTGTTTCTGCATTTTCGATGGAAAATTATTTACTGAGCTTGTTTTTGTTCAGTCACTATCACTTAATTTCAGAGCAAGCAGTTGAAAACAACAAACAAGATTTTTATTCTGATTAATATGACATTAAGTACCAAGTAAACGTTCCATATGTCATTTGGCATGTTTGTTTTTGTGCCTCAATGTATTTTCTTTCTTTCTGTATATTTAAGAACTTATAAATTTGTCTTATTCGATTATGTTATTCGATTCTATTATTCAATTCCGATTGTGTTTATTTACTGTATAATAAAAAGTATACACAGAGTGCATAACAACTAATTTCGGCTGGTTTCGCAGCAATATCATAATTAACATTTTCTATTTAAATGCTGGAATAACATAACTCCGACTAACATAACTAATGCTGGAATAACATAACACAGTACTTTTTTAATCTTCGAGATTAATTTTTATCTTATTATGTTATGTTGAAAATATGTTTACACTGTATTAATTACCGTATTCAACTTGCTATTCTAACTTTCAAGTACTACATAATAACTAAATAATCACATTATAACTAAATGATACATATTTGTTTAATTAAATGCTCTATACATATTGAAAACATATTATACATATTCAACACATACATATTGCAAACTGTCGCATATCGTTAAAAGTTGCATCTATTGATTATAATGCTGAATATAAATAATTTTTGTTTCATGACTGAAGCAAAAACTATTTCTAAGTTTCTTTGACACCAGGATATGATAGATACAAGTCTATCAAACAGCAATGTAGCTTTATAATTAGACCATCAGCAGCAGTGCAAGTCTTTATTACTGTAAAACGAAGCTAAAAGTCTGACAGTTTTTCAGAAACAGGATTTTCATTTCAGCTGCTTTTTCTGCTGTTGCTGATGACTTGTCCTATCAATTAGTCCTATAGGGGGCACTGCATCGCTAATAATTCTAATATAGAATCATTACATTGCTAATTGTTAATAGATTCTTTATTAATAAAAGAAATTAATGTACGATTATCTAAACGTTTCTATCCGGGTAAATCGCGCATTGTTACATACGTGTAGACGTTTCAATTACGGTTTTCATTTTTTTAATCTTCGAGATTAATTTTTATCTTATTATGTTATGTTGAAAACATGTTTACACTGTATTAATTACCGTATTTCAACTCGCTATTCTAACTTTCAAGTACTTTTTATAACTGAACATACGAAAGCTATAGCTAACTTTATATAAAATTCTTTGAAAAATGAATATTCCGATCCCTTTGCTTGAACTGACTATTAAGTAAGATATTAACATGCAAACTGCTTATTTTGTAAAAAAATCTGTATTCAATATAAAAATGAAACTATTCGATTATTTTTTATAACGAAAAGTGCACGTATATAGAACAATATCGCACAATTTATACGATCAAAATCTGACGTCATAAATAATATTATTAACTAATATTTTACGAAAATATTGATAATTTTACGAAAATATTGATGAATATATAGAACATAAGATAAACAATTAGTTATAAATTACAATTAAATATTTTTTCGGGTGTGTTATAAAATAAAATTTGTATAAATTCTTCGCTTAGTGAAGTTGTGTGCAGTTTTGATGCTGTGTCTAGTACAAAGACAACGCGATGCAGCTTATTTGAAGCCAGTACGTTGGCTTTTAGAAAGATATAAGCAAAAGTGTGTTTAGAAGCAGAAGTTGGCTTTGTGTGTTCAGACGCTATAGCCCGGCTGGCCGCAGCTTGCGTCAGATTCAGTAAACGGACCTAAGCTAAAGTTGCTGCAAGTTGTTCGTCTGTTGGGGTGTGTAAGAGTATGGTTGTGTCTGTGTTTGCTTGTACCTCTGTTTGCTGATGCGTTTGAATGTCCGGGTGTGGATTTGCTGATGTTGCGAGATAGTGTCTCTCGAATGTAGGCATAATGTTAGACTAGTAGTATTTATCATCAGCAATGATTCAGCAAGACGTAACATTTTTTAGTCATATGACAAAGTTATATCATAACTGTTATTCGACATGAAATATATTAATTTGGAAGTTGCTAATATTAAAGAAAAAGTTAAATAAGATATTTAATAAACTAACAATAAAGTTAATTCAGTAAATTAGATGTTCAATTGTTGATGAAAATGTAATTTGCAATTCTTTTTCACGAGGTGAAAGTGAACTCATTTAAAACAGAAAGAAAAAGTCAGTTTCAGTCGTAACATTTTGATAAGTGTTTTGGCATTTTGTCATCAGTTATAAACCAGATGGTTAAAATTTAGTACATAATAGTAGAAATAAAAGGCCTATATTATTTATTTTTAAAAGGACTTTACATTTCGCTTCAAATTTATGTTGTTAATTCTTTTCTGTAAGTAGTAAATGCTCTCAAAAGATACTAAACTCAAAGACATTTGATTTTAACATCTTTAAATTCATTTTAGTTAGAAAAATTCACTGTGATCAACTGCGAAAACAACATCTAACTTATTGTAATTAACTTTTAATACAAACTTCTAATTTACAAATGAATTGTATCAAATTTCTACAATAAAACGAGAAACTAGTCACAAGATGCATAGGCCTAGTTGAATATATTATAACTGTTATTTGTACCGGTTTTCAAAGTTTCAACAACTATTATAGCGACTTTCTAATTTATATATCGTTATAATTAAATTGAATAGATCTATAATTATAGATGTTTAGTACTTTGTAATTTATTGATCATATTAGTTACGCGAACTTATTAGTTATTAGTGTTCGCTTACGCTCATTTATAATCCCCATCCTAAAACCTAACCCTTGAGATTTTCAGCACGATTTAAAATAGTGAAAATATTTCTTGAAGATAACATTTTTGATCATTAATTATACTGATATCTCAAAGAATGAATCACATTACAAAGTATGCCTAAACTTATAAATAATATCATTTTTCAGTAGTTTCTAATATAGACTTTCTATCACCAATTCTTTCCCAATAATTGCTTCGGTCGAGACTCACTTTTCATTTTCATCCAGCAGCTTTCCCAAGTAGCTGTTCAACTTCACAGCAGCTGGCCGCCTCCCGCTGTTTATCCGCCACAGCTGCTAGCAAGTTCCCTTGTGCCTAGTCCTCGTTGTGTATTCGACGCAATCATTATACGTCTGATGGATGTGTTGTGTTGCTTTTCGCTCAAAATAACGCTTCTTCGGATGATGCGTGTTGCTAGCGCCGAGATCTTTCACTGAAAGTTGTTTCAACTCAACGCATGTTATAACGACTCCGGAACTCGATGTAATTTTTGAAGTTTTGTTGCAAAATCGTCTCAGTTCGTAGATATAGTTGTTACAGAAGTTTTCTACGATTTTAATGGGTTCTTTTATATAGCAAACGGCTCAAAGTGAATTCTTATTCTTTAAACTATTTGCTTTCTTTTTTCAGCAATTACTTGTGCACAATCTCTACTGTTAATATTTTGTCAATTAAATGATTTAACAGAAAGCAACATGATTGCAAATATGGATCATGAATGCGTAGGCCTATTGTTCTTCAATTCAACGTCATCATCACATATTTGACAACTTCATAATTTCTTTTTTGTTTTTTTATTATTATTTTGCTGTAATACGATCATACAAAAAACATTAATCCGGGTCCAAAAAATTAATCCTTCATATTTTCACGCTGGTTTTAATTTCATGAAAATATTTCTTTAAGATGCATACCATTTTTGGATTATTTATTATACTGATATGATTCCCATTTCAATTACTAAAAATGAATCAAATTACAAAATTATGCTAAATTTACGAATACAATATTATAATAATATTATAATATAATGATATTAATAGTGTTACGTTGTTATTTGTGCTAGATGACTCCGTGCAATGCCTTGGACGATTGATAGCTCAGCTATAATCAACACTAATATCAATCCACCAATCACAAGCTCAGTCAAAATCCAATCCCAACCAATCAGCCGCCGTCACAGTTCGTGACGTCACAAACTATCGAGGCGTTGCCTTGTCAACGTCACTACTAACAATGATGTCATCGCAGAAGGAAAAAACTAATAATAAAAACTCCCAGAATGTAAACATAAAATCAGTCTCAGATGTTGCTATCATCGATTCAAAGATAAAACCCACCGACACTTCGACTGCTAATAACAAAATGTCTCAAGAATCTCAAAATGTTGATAAATTATTAAGTCCCAATAAGCAACACCAAAGTCCTAAGAAAGTTTCCGCTGTAATTCCTTCCACTCTGTCCTGTACCACTCGCTCAAAAGCCTTGCCTTTAACTGCGATGTCATCGGATGTGAAACTACAAAATGCCGTTTTTACAAAGATCGGAAGCATTGGCTCTCTTTCTAGTTCTCCATTGGTTTCAGCGGTAAAAATTGCGAATTTGAATACCTTGCCTGCGTGTAATTTAGTGTCATCAAGGCTGGCATCAAATCAGCCAGTTTCTGTTTCAAGTCAGGTTGTTATTACTACGATACAAACAAAATCATTTAATCAAGCGAAACAATCAAAAGCATTAAGCGGTAAAATTATGATTCTTCCAACCCAGTCAAGTGCTGTCATCAACCAATCAATTTTGACTTCGAATCAATCAATCATAGCAATCAGTCAATCATCTATTAATCAATCGCAAAACATCAAATCTATAGCATCAACGAATCTTATAACATCAGTAAATCAAACGGTAACTCAATCAAACCAAATCAAAACTTCTCAAGTGACAACAAATTCTGCGCAAGTTTTGTCTGAATCACATGTTCAAAAAACGGAAAAAACAACTGTTGCTTCTTCTTCGGCAACTCCATCGAATGATACAACAATGAGCAACATTGAGACAACAAAGAGCAACCTTGATACAACAAAGAGCAACCTTGAGACAACAAAGAGCAACCTTGAGACAACAAAGAGCACCCTTCCTGCAGCTGCCGTATGTCGAAATTACAAATGCGCCAAGTGTAGTTTCGTCTCTAATCGCGCGAAGCAATTTCTCTACCACCAGAAAGAGGCGCACGGTGAAAACATCGCCGTTTATGGTTGCAACCGTTGCGAATACGCCTCACGACATAAAAACAAAGTTCTACGTCATAAACGTCTCGTGCATAAAATCAGTGCCACGTCTGATACTGATATCCAAGAATGTGATGAATCGTCGAATCATCACGGTTTGGCTGCTAATTCTGAAAATACAGACGAAAAGAATCAGTCGAGTAGCAACAAAGATGGGAACACTAGTGGAGAGTCGGTCGCTAAATCCTCAAGAAATAATGCAAGTCATTCCCAGCAAACTAGTGTAGGAGTGCCTTCCTCAAGTGTTACAGTGCAAAGTAATGATGTAAAATCAAATTACTTAGATCTGGTAAGCTCATCCCTTGCAATGCAAAAGCAGAGCATTGTAGCGAAATCGAGTGAAAAGTTTGGTTTTATTCTTACAGCATCAACTTCATTGGTTTCATCTCAAGCAGCTAATTTGAATGCAAATTTTATCAATAGTTCCGTAAGTAAATCACCAGTGAAAGTTGTATCTAATTTACAAACAAATTTGCTAAATATTATGCAGCCGACAATGAAAACCATGAACTGCGAACAGTTGAAAACTTTGCCTTTTTCAATCGAGCAAGTTACTACAAGTAATAATAATAATAATAATATTAAACTAAATCCCTCTACAGAAAAAGAAATAGCACTAACTATCATTAATCAAACTAGGAATGAAATTACAAATCTTGCCCCAAATAAAAGCGATTTAGAAAAGCCTTTAAGCAGTCCAACTGTAGTTTCACACATTACTAATAAGACCGAGACGTTCAGTATAGAAGAAAATGCTGACATTATGAATGCTCTCGTAACATCACCAATGTCAGATGACACTGGAAGTCATGATGATTTCAGTATGGAAGAATCAAGTTTCTCGACTCAGTATTCTTCTAAAGCGCTCTTTTCTGATGGAATATTCCACTGTCGACTTTGCCGCTACTCCAATCCGCACAAATGGAAGATCGCCAGTCACATCAGATCAAGCCATTCAAAGAGAATCATCTTCAAATGTCCTTTCTGCGCTTTCTGCACTGAGCGCAAGATAGAATGGTGCGCTCATAAGACAATGCACTCGGGTAAAATGGTGTTTTCTTGTAAGGAATGCGCGTATCAAACAACGATGAAACGTAATTATGAAAGACATCAAGAAAGACATCAGATGAATGGACCCAGACGGTGTAGTTTGTGCTCGTACTCGTCGACTGGGGAGGGCGCGATTCAGAGACATATGGCCGAGTATCATCCACCATCACCTGGTACTGAGGGAGTTGGTAGTTTGATTGCAGGACCAAACGAGGAAGATCGAAACATTTCAAATATCGTTCATGATAGTAAGGAAATTGGACAGATTATTTCGTCCAGATTCTCGAATTCCTCCTCATCGTTTAATTCATCGTTTCAGGATAGCATTTTAAAAACTAATGAGATACGAACTTTGGAGCTGGCTAAACTTCATTGCATGTCTGAAAAGTTTGGCTCATCATCTGTTAGTCAGAACTTGAACATTCATAATGTTTCGGTTCTAGGTAGTGCCACAAAGGCGTCTAATTCTTCTGACATCATAGCCCGCTGTCACATCTGCGGACTTAACCTCCACTCGGAGTCTAAGCTTCGTATCCATCTCATTGCTCATTCAACCGGATCACGTTGGTCCTGCTCTCTCTGTCCCCTCCGTTACAAGCGTCCGGCTGATCTCAACCGTCACATGAAACGTAAACATGGCATCGCACTCAAGGATGTTCGAGGCGGTGGTGAATCCACCTTCAGATCAATCAGTGTGCCCCTGAACATCCCAGCAGCTGCTCATTCCGCTTCTTCCACTCCCAGATCCTGCGTATACACGAGGGACATCACTGATGAACAGCCATTGAATCTTTCTCTCAAGGAAGAGATCAAAATCGAAGAGGTTGCTGAAGATCCAATGCAGGATGAACCTCTGGATCTTTCCATTTCTTCGAAATCCCGCTGCGAGGTCAGGGATTTGATGAGATGTCCGATGTGTCCGTATATTTCAAAAAGATCCAGTGATCTTCGTCGACACGCTTTGGTTCATTGCTCCGAGAAACGTTACCATTGTTCGCTCTGCTCAAAAAGCTACAAACTTCAGTTTGATCTTAATAGACATCTCAATAAATCTCATCAGAATAATAAAACAAACATTTTGAGTTTATTTCCTACGGCTCCCGGGCATTTAGACGACGGTAACACATCTGATCATTCCTTGGCTGGGATTATACTCCCAGCGATACCAAGCGTCCTACAGGATCTTAATTTTGACGAGTCAAACATCAACGAGGCTAATTCTGATAAAATAATTCCGGCTGGAAAAGGCAAGCTTGGATCCGGATTAAGTTGTTCTCACTGCAGTTACGTTGGGAAGTATCTCGCTGAAGTAGAACGTCATGAAAGAATGCACACTGGAGAGAAACCACATCGATGTCACTTCTGTAGTTATAAGACAATCTGGAAAGGTGACATGAAACGTCACTTGCGGAAACATCACTCAACCGAAATAGACCAACACGGAGATCTGGCAAAACTAGTTGAACTTACGTATCGTCCGATTACCAGTGCCGAAAGTTGTGATGCAGATTCACGTCAGAGCTTTGATTATAACATGAACGTAGATTCAAGGACGATTCCAAAAGTTAATAATTTGGGGAGCTTAAGAGCAGGTGCTTCAAGAAGAGTTGAGGCATGTGATGATAGAATTATGCACCGATGTCCTTTATGCGGAATGGCTTGCGAGACTCCTTCGAAACTGAAATGTCATATGGAGATTCATGAGAATCTCAAGCGTTTCATGTGTACGGTCTGCGGGAAGAGATCCAACTGGATCTGGCACGTCCAGAAACACATCCGAAGAAGACATCCGGGTACAGAGCTCTTGATCAAAGAACTCTCTGAACAAGATGCCAAGAGCACTCTAGAAGAATACCAAACGAATGCTGAAATTAAAGAAACTGGTACGCCAACGGATGATGAAGACGATGATGACGATGATGATGATTCGATGGATAATTTCGACGCGAATATATGCAACGCAATTGGAACCCAGATCTCGCGTGAAACGACAAGTTTGGATGTTGAAAGTCTTGCTGAACAGTATGCCAACAGAGTCGCCGAGATGTTCTATGGAAATTCCGCCGCGAAATCTACTGAGGTCATCAAGCCACCTGCTCCCAGATCTATGGAATGCACAAGGAAGGGTATTGTACGGATGTCTTCAAACGCGGCTAAAAGATACCGTCCTTATAAATGCTCGCAGTGCGGACGTCGTTCGAACTGGCGCTGGGATCTTCATAAACACATCAGGGCAAGTCATCCTGATGCTCATCTCATTGAACTATCTTCCATCGAGGCAAAGGCAACTTTCCATGAGATACTTCAGCGTGATTCTACGAGAGAAAAATCTGAAACACCGCGTTTGCAGCCGGCGATAAATGCTGATGATCAGGGTAGTAGCACTTCTTCATCGTGGGCTAAGAACAAGCCGTACCAGTGCAATGCTTGCGGTCATCGTTCCAATTGGAAGTGTGACTTGACGAAACACATCAGAGCTCTTCATCCAGAGGCATGCATCATCACCTTAGATGATGACCAAGCCAAGAGCACACTGGCGGAATATGACACCTTGCACGCTAAGCAAACTGCTGTACGAATAGAAAGTATCAAGCCAATTATAATCAGAAGTCAGAACTCTGTTGGAAATGCTGGAGATAGGACGGTGATGTCTTACACTGTGGATTCCATGAAGCTCAAGAGATTCCAGTGTTCCGCTTGTCCGTATCGGTCAAATTTTCGCAGCGATGTGGGAAGACATATACGTCATAAACATGACAAGGCATCTTGTCGTATTATCGTCCTTTCTGAATCGGACGCTACTTTAACACTTAAGAGTTATCTTGATACTTGGGCTCGTAAGAAGTTTGTTCCTTGCCCTAGCAAGAAGAGGGGCACTGGGCCCTCTGATACAATTTCAGAACTGGGTACTGGCCAGGCAGAAACTGGTTGCACGGGCTTGATTGTTCAAAGTACTGAATCAATTACGGAAAGTTTAGACGATGATAAAGTTCCGATAGATATAGCTGAGGAGATTCTACAGGAAACGGATTCACTCGAAGATGAAATAAATGAGAATGATGTTGTTTTATCTTTAGCGAATAATCTGAAGTGCGCCGTCTGTCCATTCCAAACAGACAAAATTGGTTTGTTAAACATCCACTTGTCCTACCATAAAGCTCAAGGAAAGAACAAGCATAAATGCAAATACTGTCCCTACTACGTGTCTGCATCGCACTTATTGCATCAGCACATGAAGCTACATACGGAAAAACGTAATAATGAAATATTTCCTAAATCAACAAAAATTTCTGATCAAAGTACGACACCAAATGGAAGAACTCGTTACTTTTGTGCAAAATGTCCTTACATCAGCTGCAATCGAAATGATTACGTCTATCACAAACAGTTTCATCGATCTCGTTCAATCGCGTCTTTCAAATGTAACGATTGTTCCTATTGGGTGGGACAAAAACGCCTGCTGACTCAGCATGTTAAGGTTCACACTGATTGGTATAAAGAGCGCAGGGCTCGCTATGTCGCCCAGGCTAAGGCCCGTGGGCACAGCGTGAAAGAAGACATCACAGGGGAGAAGCCATCAGAATTGTTAGCACGATCTGAATTTGATGTTTTTGATGATTCTCAATCAACGGACGTTGATTCAAATGACGGAGAAAATTCAAGTTTATCTCAAATATACGACTGTAATTTATGTTCTTATACTACGAGCAATAGTAAGCGTCATCGTTTGCATTTAAAATCTCATTTGACGTCTGAAAAATCTGATCAAACTTTAGAAGAGCAGAATGATAATTCCATTGAGCGTACCGAAAATGATTTGACAAGAAAACTCAAAGATGATTCAACTTTCAGAACCCGTTTGACTGAAACGCAAAACCACGCTACTTTTTATAATTCCTCTTTCAAATCAAGTTGGCTTGATGAGGGAACAGATTTCCCAAATGCTCAAAATTATTCCCACGAGACGGAAACATTTCCCAAAAACTTTCCCAATGTATCTCATTTATATGATGCGTCGCGACGTTTATACTGCTGCGACAGATGTCCGTATACCAATCTGCGCAGGGAACATCTAACGTTTCACATGCGCTATCATCTGATGCGCAACGAACTCCGGTGTCAGTTTTGCGATTATAGTGTGTCACGCGTGCATTTGTTGACGCAACACATGAGGCTACACGGAGTGGTAACGCGCGGGGGGTATTTTCCAGCGGAGAGCGTAACTGAGATTGTAAGAGCAACGCGTAAACGACGGCTCATGGATATGGAGGGGAAGGGAGAGGGACTGGAGAATCGAGGGAATGAGAGAAGAGAGGGGGGAATGGATAGAGTGGGAATGGCTGATGGGGGAGGAGGATTGTAGGGGAAAGTTTTAAAGAAAGTGTTTATGTCTAGTCTAGATTTGAAGCCTAGAGATTAATTCTTTGTCAACTGAATGAAATATCTTGCAGTAAGATATTGTTATAATCAATTAATACTAGATATTTAATCATATCTAATATTATTTTACAGATGCTGTATTTTAATATTCGTAACTATAAGCCCTACGTTGAATCTAATCTTTATTTTATAAGTGTAAAACGTAGTCATCTTTGTTAACTTTCAAGTGGAAAAGTAATTTCTATCAAAAAACATCTACATCTATTGCATTTTTGTCAAAATGTCTGATGTCATTATAAAAATATCATTTCTGGTGTTGTGGAAAAATTGTTAACTTTCTCTATTGAAGATTTGAAAATATAATAATTACATTGCGCTTAATTGTATGGCGAGCTTTAATTACTTGGTATTATTAATTCTTTGCAGATTACTGAAAGTGTTCAGTGAAATAAACATCTGGGTAAAAGTTCAAAATTTCTCTACTTACTGTAAAAATTAGCAATGGAGAATATTATAAGGTAATATTGTATTATATCTGAGATGTTGGATAATTGCATAGACGGTTAATAAAGCTGGTATGTTTTAATGTAATATTGAATGTAGCCGATGTTCTATCATTAATGTTTATTATTGATTTAACTATTACAAAGTTGTATAATCAAAGTTGAAATTTCCTGATTTCTGTATCAAAACGCTTGACATATTGTACTATTGTATTATTTTGTATTTTTTAATATGCTTATAACTTTAAGATTTAGTTTTGTTTAATATATGACTTGAATTGTTTACTTACTGTATTAATAATATGTTTTGTCAGAGTTAATGTTATAACATGTTTTTGATATATAGCAATACGGAATGTTGAGTTTATTGTGAAATCTTTAAATTTAAAAGTGCCTTTTTAACGCTTGAAACTTGTAATAGATTCTTATTCGTGTTTCTAATAATTTGAAATAAACGTTCAATGAAAAGAAGATATTATTACATTTTGCAAAGAAGAAAATGTTGCAGAATAACTAGTCTTAGTGAATACCAAGATGCTATTTTAAAATACAATATATACATTGTATATGAAATGACTTTGTACACTGGAGTAAGATGTTTAGTTTCATTTGCTATAATGTTCACAGATTAGTGGAAAAATTTATTGTTTTTATTGTAGCATAGCTATTAATGTTTGATGCTATTGCCAAATGCGAGTGGACTTATAACGAGGGCCTTATTGTAAACTGTTTATTCGTATAATTGTTATTTTTGAATAATATTTTCTGTATTGGAGCATTTTCTATATTTGAACTCTTTCAGTTAAATTTTGACATATTTAGAAGCTACTTTTAACCAATGTAGATAACAATTTGTTGTGAACATTAAACTAAAGTGCCTTTTAATATTCCTGTAATAGAAGAGAAAAATGTAACAATTTTAATTTGACAATTTAACAATATTCGTGTAATTTTTGAAATGTTTCTATTTGTGTTGTAAAATAAACGTTTGCTTATAAGATAGAATGTATAAATGTAAATTAAGTATTAATAAGAATGTCACTATACACAATATCGTTTAGATTTTTGCTCTTGTTTCAGTTTAAGGTTCTTAAATCTATGCAATGTTTTTGTTATGAATTAATGTAACTCAAACAAGGTGTTAATTATAAGCACGTTAATTTTCTGCTGTAAATAATTTTGCAAACTTGTCAAATTTTCTATACGCTTAGAATCAAACTTGAACCTGTTTTGAAGTTTGCAGTAGATTCGAGAAAATGAATAGACATGTTGTGATTTTATTTAAGATGTTAACTAAGAATGTTATGATGTCTATTAATGTTACTATTTCAGTTAAGACTTTACGTTTTTTATCAAGACATTATGATATTAGTTAAGCCGTTTTAATGTTAATTTTTAAAAATACACAAAAATACATTCTAAAGATGGATAACTCTTGTTTTTATTTGGTTTCTTGGTATTAAGTTTATTTTTGCGAGGCACATTAGAATAAGTTACTAGAATAGATGATTTGTAAGCTGTGTAACCGGGGTTTGAGTTCCGGAGAAGCTTTCTCTAAATTTCTGCGCCATTTAGCATCAGAAAATTGCATTCGCAATTAGATAATTTTAATCCCAAAAATAGTAAGTAAATAGTTTAAGATTAGTTCAATTTCTATCAGTTAAAACAGAAATAATTTAAACTAGTAAAAGCCAATAACAATACAATACGTTTTATTTAATCAATTGCATCAGCAGTAGATTACCGGTACACGATGTAGTAGTATACTGTATTACCCATTTTAAATCATAAATCGTCATCAGATAACCTGGTAATTATTATCATGAAAGTAATAAATTGCTATAACTTGCCCATTCGCATAAAAATGTTGAAAATTATAACATTTAAAATAACATTTTGGCAATTAAGTAAACTAAATGGAAACTTCAATCAATTACAATACAAAGAAGTATGAAATATATTTACTGGCCAATCTTGCTTTTACAATAATAAACATTTGATAACATCAATTGATCAGTTTATAAATTTACGCTAGTAGTTTTACTATAAATTCAAAAACGACAAATATATCATGAAAAACGAAACATTTCACTACATAAAACAGTCGATTAAAGAACAAAGTTATTATTTCATACACAAGAGTACCGCTATTATATCATAAAATCCTGAGTTGATATTTTTCCTACAAAATATATCACATTGTCAAGGCATATAATATAATCCCAGAGTAGTGATACACTGAATTAACTAGAACTACTTTCTTCGCTACTGACATAAAATAAAGAACTACTTTCTTCGCTACAGACATAAAAAAAAGAACTACTTTCACAAATGATTGTGGCACAAATACAAAAAAGTTTTCGCAAAATACGTTTGACAAAGCTACTACGTTAAAATGTCCTGTTAGATTTCCCCTGAATAAAGTCAAACAGGTAAAACTTTGGCAATAAACTTATAAAATAACTGAGCAAAGAGAAAGAAAAAACTTATGAAAAAGGAAGACAATTAATGAAAAGAATTAGACATTTAAAACTTGGACTATTAAAATAAGTTATAAATCTCTAATGAATGATTCCAAGGCATACATATGTACAGATTTTATAAGATTCCGCAACTATTTGTCTACAGACTTTTGGTCTACTGCTCTACATCTACTGACCTTTGATCAACCGACATTTAGTCTACCCTTATATAGACCCTTAAAATCCTAATCCTAGCCATAATCCTAACCATAGCCTTAACCATAACCTTAAACCTAACCCTAAAGTTGAAATATACAAAATGTCGGTACACATTTATAGACATAATGTCATAGATAAAAAGTCTGTATACAAACTATCGTAACACCATTTTATACATATGTATGGATTTCTTAAAATTGAGTTAAATCACACAATGCTTCTACATTTTAATTATACCATTACGTTATTAAAATCAGGTGACATAATGATCCAATGAAACAGCCGCAAAAACCGAGTGCCTTGCACATTTTAACCAGCAACTAGATAAATTACTTTTTAAAATAAACAGGCTCCCGGGAATCCACGATAAGAATACAAAAAATATTCATATATTGATTATTAACGAATAAGAAACTATCTGCATATCTTATTATATAAATATAATATTTAAACAAGTAAATACACGAAAAATGAGAAGCGTTATATATGAATTGCATTAACACTGAAATATTACGCATAAAAAACCTGAGTTAATTTAATTGACATGGCTAAAATTAATGTTAAACGGCCCCAACAAATCAACTATTAAATCTTAGGGTTAGGATTGGGTTAGGTTACGGGTTGGGGTTAGGATTGGAATCGGGGTTAATTTTAGGATTAGGGTAAAGTTTAGGGTTTGTTAAAGCTAGAGTTTTTATATGAATGTAGCGGTATGTTCTATTGTATGAATGTAATGAATGGTTCTTATACGGGTTATTGTTTTCGGGGCTCTTTTGTCAGGATAATGTATTCAGGGCCGTTTTTTGTGTTTATGTATTCGGGGCCATTTTGTTGGGGTACAGAAGTCAACAGATCTCAGAATAAAAATACTCGAGAAAAATAAAATTACACACTACAAAGTAAAAAAATTTATTGCAAATTATTAACTTCTAACTACAACCAGAGACTTAAATAGCAATGTTAATATATAAAGGCAGTGTTGTTAAACGTCACATCAGCACAAAAAGGTTATGTTTTCAACTCGGCACGCAGAAACTAAGTGACGAGTGACCCTTTGAACGCAATCCTTTCAATCATTTTCTTTAACAAATGACAGCAATCATGAAATTAGTTTTTAATATTGCGGAAACATCAGAAAGAGCGGAATCAGTTCAGAATGATTTGTAACCAAAAGGAAATTCATCTTTCTTATTCATTTACGAAGCAATTTTATCGATAACGATTAAATCTTGTTTTTAGTATAAACGGATAAGAACCCGATGTAGATTATAGTCAGCACCGGAATATAAATGCTCAGTTATATAAATTCTCTGTAAAAGTATTTATAAATAAACTTGAAAGCGATCATTCGCGCAGCGATAGATTAAGGAATAATTTTAAATATCTAATTGTAAATATTTGTAAATTAAAATTACCAAGAATTTTTTTCTTCAAATTAATACATCGGACAAACCATTTTAGCCTTCAATGCATAGTTTATTAAATAAAATTAATCGTAACTATAGAATGAATGGACAAATGACATAAAATACGAAATGAAAAAATGGTTAAAACTTTGCCCGATGCAAATAAACATTTAAATACAAGTTAAATAGTACAAAAGAACTATAAGAAAAAATGTAATAATACAAACTTTGCAAATTAAATGAAACATTCCTTGAACTTAAACTGAACGTATATTGAATTACTTAATTTTTCTTATTAATTAAACCTTCAAAACTGAACGTAAACTAAACTTAAATTGAACATAAATTGAACTGAAACTGAACTTCCATTGAACTGAAACTTCTACCGAACTGTTCTAATTCCTGAGAAGAAGTTCTAAACAAAAGAACGAACTGACTTTGTGACAATCTGCGACACTATTGTGTCAAGCTCCTAAAAAAACAATGATATTTTTATAACGGAATATCTCAAAATTGAACATCACATCAGCACAATAAAAACAAACCAAGCAATATACTTCCGATTTTTGGAATTTGCTATTGAGATTATTGTGATTATCATTTAAAACACTCTTAAAGTTACATCAAGGTTATGTTTAATGTCTGGATTACCGTATTATATAGACAACATCTCAGTCATAGCTGTCAATTCAAGCGTCGTACTAAAGGGTGCAGCTAGCTTACTATAAATGGCAGCTAGTTAGAGAAAATAATGAGCTATCCAGAATTCGAACCTGTACCTGTCGATTTCGAATACAGCGCTCTAACCATTTTATCCTTTATAAAATGAACTCTAAACCAAACCATAAATCAAGAATAGTTTGTTTATATAAATCAGAAAAAAGCAAACAATAAAACAATCCTACCTTGACTAGTCTACTCTTATCTTTCTCCGTTCGATGCAAATAAACGCTGCAAGACAAACGATCGTGTAAACTTTCCAACACATCCACGTTGTAATTAACCGTTTTTTCCACTAACTTTTCCAACAAACTCGACAATTCCGCATCAATCCATTCCGCTCTTTTCTCCGATGTCAAATTCCCAGTTCTTTCTTCCCTCCCCTCATCCTCACCCCCTCTCGGACTTCTCCCACCCCTCGGTGATCTCGAACCTACCCCCGAATTTACAATCGATTTTCTCGCTCTTTTTGAATCATCATCGTTTTGCTCTTTTATAACGATCTCTTTCTTTTTTATCTTTTTCTTTTTCGCTGTTATTTCGTTATCGTCTAATTCAACCGTCACGTCAGTGCTTTCTGATGTCGACATTACAGGACTGATGCTAATGCTAGAACTCGATACCGCGCTAACGTTCTTCCGCGCGCCTTTGCCGTAAAATCTCCGTTTAGGTCGACACCACGGGGATTGGAATCCTCGTCTTTTGCCCGCCTGACCACCAACTTGCAATCTTACAAAAGTTTTTTTCTTTTTTTTTCCCGTTTCGTTATTTTGGACTTCGTCCGTTTTTATTTCGTTTTCATTCAATTCGACGGAAATTAAATTCGATTCGACTTGGAGGCCTCTCATTCGTCGACTGAATCTGGCTGTGGGGGATGTGCCAGGAAGGGGGGCGGTGGGTGGAGGGAGGGAAGTGGGGAGGAGAGAGGGAGGGATGGATGGTTTTGTGAAGTAGTAGCTGGGTACGGACGGGGAGCTGATTTCACCTAAGAAAAAATAAATAAATTAAAAATGTATGAAGCAATATAAAATGACTAAGATTATCTGTTTCTCAACATCACATCAGTACAAAACAAACTAGATGGTGAACTGCGAATTAGCAAATCTGTCAAAAATAAATAAATTTCAATTAATAGTCTCATATAAATAATATAATAATAATAAATAAATAATCTCATAGATAGTAATTCTTGTAAAAAAAACCTTAAAACAAAATACATTTTTCTATAAAAACGCTCACAACTGACCTCTAGCTAGTCTGGCACTGACTATATCCTGACAAGTTTGATCAAATTCTGGATCTAGCTCTGTCGATATGATAGCGTTCGTCATATCTCTTAACGCGCAGGCGCGGTGTCTAATAGCGCGGTCTAAACGCAACACAAACTTTCAAATTTTAATAGCTTCTCATTATAACTTAATTCATTCGCTAACGTTTTAACAAAACTTTAGTTTCTCATCGAGTTAACTTCTTGTTTCAAGTAAATTCATTATTTAATGTTTCGTTTCAATAAAAGATTTAAACGAAATAGTTCAAGCGTCTGAAATGTAACTGAGAGGTCCAGGTTTGAATCCCAGTAACGTATAATATAACGATAACTTGCTTCTAGTCCATAAATCAGTCCATAAATCAGTCCATAAATCAGTCCATAGATCAGTCCGTAAATCAGTTCACAAATCAATCCATAAACAAACGAACCAAAAAATAAGCAAAGAAAGAAACTAACTAACTAACACACAAACAATGCAACAAATAAATAAAAATACTAACAAACAAAAAAATAAACAAACTAACGAACAAAAAAACAAACAAAATAACAAACAATACAACAAACAAATGCTACCAAATCTTATCTACAAGTATCTATCATACCTTCAGGATCTCTATCAGGATTATACTCGAGTGCATTGCTACAGATAAGATCAATATCCTGAAGGAATTCTTTCGCCGTCTGATATGCGTGCAAATCTATCTTAGACATCATCGTAGACAGATCCATGGGCGTCTTTATAATCTCATAATAATCCGGAACCTATAGAAATGATACTTAAATATAACTTGGAAATGTTCGCGGCATTTCAGAAAACTCTAGTTAAAAATATAAATCTTAAAGAATATTTATTATTTTAGATTATAACAAGCTATTTTATTGAATAAAATATGGCTATCAAAAATTATATTTTTCGTAATAAATCTGACTATAAATCTTTCAAATATATTCAATTATAAAATCTCTCCTAACTTGCAAATACTATTAATTATATGATACTATATAATTAAAATCTAACTTCATTTGCCTTAATCACGGTTTATTACAGAAGTGGTTAGAGCGCTGGACTAGGACTCAACAGGTCCAGGTTCAAATCCCAGAGACCTCACTATTTCTCTAACTTGCTGCACCCTTTAGTAAGACGCTTAAACTGACAACTACATTCTCCGACATCATTCATATAATACTATAATCCAGAAGTTTAACTTAACTTGCTGCACCCTTTAGTAAAACTCCCAAATTGACAGCTACGCCATCGACATCGCATAATACGTTAATCCAGACGATAAACCAATATATAATATAATAAATATAATAATAAATAACATAATAAAACTAAATGAAGAAAAATCTCAAAATTTCCACCATCACCTCTGAAATATCTACGGCTTTAGAAAACATGGAAAACTTTCTGTCTTTAGCCAGCTTATTAACAACGTCGCGTAAATACAATCTAAGTTCCCGTAACGTCGTTTCTTCGCTGTCGCGCACTCGTTTCAATTCCGCGCTAGTCAGTTTGCGCGGCTCCGGTTTCGCAGCAAGGGGCAAAGTCTCCAAAACGCGATCTGAAGTTTTAAATTAAAAATTTCTGATTCGATTTGAGAGCGAAAAAGAAATTTGACTAAAAGCAATAAATAAATAAATGCCTAAAAATTACAGCGTTTTAATTCTATATGAATTTTACAACCTGGATGACAATTTGTATTAATTTTGTAAAACTAATAAGTAAACATTTAATGAATGAAATAATAGTAAGCAATTATTACAGCGCTTTGATGCAAGTGCAACTTAAATTAATATATTATACAAAAATAAAGAGTAATGCTTTGAGTATATTTTACAAATGAATGAATATACGGCAACTGAATTAAACAATATTACTCAATTATCGATAAATTTTCGTTACTGACTAATTTTCCCGACAGATGTCGCCACAAGCTTTGTTTCTCGCAGAATGAGATCTTGAAAGAAATCTCTTCGCTGCACTTCTGTCGGTTGAGAAACGCGAAACACTTCATCCGAGACTTCACTGAATAGATTTCTAACCTACACATGACAAATTGCGTTAATCATGGCTCATTAGAGATAAAAATTAGAATTAGAAATAAACAACTAAATAACACTTCTAAACCAAAACTATTCAACTTCATAAGCCTAATCACTCATCACTAACCTGTCTGGGTAACTGGGAGTGATCCACTTCACTCGTAGCTAACAGCATCACTGCGACGGAGGGATCAAGATCTTGAACAAGAGTCAAAAAGACGGCTTTCATGGCTTCCCCGCCTACCGACCACCAGTCATTTATATGCGGCAGATACACAACGCTCGGACTAGAACGTTTTGCCTCGTGAAATATCTAAGCAAGAATAAGAAATAAGTTCAGAAAGATTCCTTAATGGAAATACATGTGGGAATAGTTTAGATTTATAGAAAAACTTTAGACTTAAGAAAATACTTATGGATATACTTTTAACCTTATAGGAATAGATTTAGATTTATAGTAAAACTTTTAAACTTATAGGAATAGCCTGAAAGACATATCAAAAAGTTCACGAACCCACCCATCCCATCACCCCTCACCTGAACAATGGACTCTTCCGGTGTCTTTGACCCCACGCCGTACAACGTAGCGAGATCGATAACGTGAACCGGCAGACGTTCGACGTGATGCAATAATGCGGGAGCTAAATGCGATGTCTGCGCGCATCCCGCATCACCGCATAAAAGCATGCGAGGACGATGCGTGGGAGCATGCCAACGCCGTAGAAGTCTGACGAAATTACATGAAAAATTCACATTTAACTAGTAATATAACGTCTGGTTAATAGTATTAAAGTTACTCGTTAAAAAGGCCTCAACAAATTGGCGTCAAATATTAATTTTTAGGGTTAGGATTGAGGTTTGGGTTAGGATTGGAGTTAGGGTTAGAGTTAGGGTTAAGTTTCGAGTTGATTAGGGTTAGGGTTATTAAATGAATTGAATCGGTATTGAATCATTTTGTATCGGTACCGAAAATTTCACATTGGCTAGTAGTATAAAATTGTGAAAACCATAAATTAAATTATTGACAACAGTCATTTCATTGCTATTTCACCGTTTTTCATTTTAATTGTTTTAAAATATAATAATTTCATTTAGCACATCTATTCAGCGCTATTTGTTCATTGTTTAACATCACATCAGCACAAATAGGCCCTTTAGCGACAATCCAAACGTTACTAAGTAAATTAAATTTCGAATGTACGCTACAATTTTTATCTCTGTCCATAAAATAAGTTTCCTTCAGGAATAAAGAGAAAATTATTTTCTGCGTTTTTCAATCGATTCGAAATTAAAAAACCAACATTGAAACAATTTTGGGACAGTTTCCCGAGACACTTTTTAATCTTTTTACATTCTATCACCTGAATTTTAATTTGCAAAACATTGAAATATAAATTAGAAATCTATTTAATACTTGGAATTCTGGCCTGTTGAGTGATCATCACTTTCAATGCATTCTTCATCACTCAATTCATCGCAGTCTGCAGCAGCATCTGTTAGAAACAATTAAAGTTAAGAGATTCACATCTCTCGGAAGTAAAGCAGCTAGTTTATTAAGTGGAATTAGTTAGTTTAAATTAATAAACTAACTAACTAACTAACTATCTCCTGCTTTATTATGAACAAATCTAACATTCAAATCTTCACCTACTTCTATGCACACAGTAATGTAATAGCAATAATATCATATTTAACATTAGAAATACTTCAACAACAGCTCTATTTAAAAAGCTTTTAAATCCAAAAGCTGTAAAATCAAGAAACATAAAAAAAGATAAAAAACAATTCAGTGAAAAAGCATACAATTAATGCAAACAATTATAATCTAATTACAAAAACATGAAATTATTCACATATTGCTATCATTATAAATCTTATATCTACATTACATTACTATTACTATATATTATTCTTATATTTTATTTACAATATATTACTTGAAATTTTACTGAAATAACTATCTAATACAAAATCAACCAATCAAAAATTAAGTCTCAAACCTTTATCTTCTCTCTCATTGGCCAGCAATTTCGTTATAAGCGGAAAAACCCGCCGCAGAGTGGTTATTGCGCGGTTAAACTGTTCGTCGAGTAGCGGTTTGATCATCTGACTAAGGGCTCTGCCGGGGCACGCCACTGATCGCTGGGCGGTGGGCACAATCTTCTCCATGCCCCGTAAAAAATCTCCTGATTCTATCGTTATCTTTAAAATGTAAAAATATTAACATTTAAACTATCTAACGAACTATAAAACACGCGTTATTATAGAAAAATAAGCGATGACCAAATAGCAAAAACTAAGCGCATAAATATATGTACATATATTTATGACACAAGTACATGTACATAACTATCCGTACATAATTATGCTACTATTTGAAACTAAATACCAATTTTCTTCTCATGCATTATCATAGAAAAACTAAGTGATGAAACATTATAAATAACAAAAACTGAAACTGTATAAGAACCTTTGTAACATCGATAAGTAGCTTTTGTTTGCTAGCGTAGATCTGAGGATAGACGCGCCATAAAGCACACAACATAGCCTCCGTGCACAGAGCTTTAAGATCGGCACCGCAGTAACCTTGCACAAGAAAAACACGTATAAAAACGGTTCTAGGATGATTCATAAAAGAACGATTCGTAAACGGACTGTTCGTCAAGGACTATTCTTATAACGAATAATTCTTATAACCCCTAACCCTACCCTAACCCTAAAAGTAAAGAATAGTCCTCGACAGTCCGTTGACGAATCATCCTTTGATAAAAAATCCTCATACCCATAAAAATACATCTCTTTAATTTCTTTAATAACCTTTAATTAAATAATTAGCAGAGCATTTTAATAATTATATTTTAATACCAGTATATAATTTACATATAGAAATAATATTTAAATACATCTATTTAAAAACAGTCACTCGCTGACTAAAAAAAGGTGTACAAAATAATGATCATAATATTATCATACCCACGGCCTTTCTGGATAAGTCTTCTAAAAGTTTTTCATCAAGGTTAGGATTCCAGTTTCGAGTGTGTATTTCAAGGATTTGCTTACGAGCCTATATTTAGTGGGGGGTGGGGTCAAAAAATATTAAAATTAACCAAAGTTAATTTACTTCTTAGTTGCTTAATGTCTGACACATCAGCACAAAAAGGTTATTAATAAATAAAACCAGCATGTCCATCTATCTGTCTGTCCATACATATATCTATCCAACTATCCATCCATCCATCTATCCATCCATCCATCATCCATCCATCCATCCTTCCTACCATCCATCCATCCATCCATCCATCCATCCATCTATCCATTTGTCTGTTTTAATTTTCTTTTAATTGATTACTCCTCCATTCCAAACGATTCTAAATGCCCGTACCTTATAAGAAGGAAGCGGAAAAAGGAATTCCCTATCGAATCTCCCAGGACGTCTCAACGCTGGATCGATAGAGTCAATCCTGTTTGTTGCTCCAATAACAACTATCTCTCCCCTGTTATCCAATCCATCCATCAGAGCAAGCAAAGTGGATACGATTGAACTGTGGATCTGATCTTGTCGACTGGATCTAACCGGTGCAAGGCCGTCGATCTCGTCAAAGAATATAATGGACGGTCGCATTTGATATGCCTTGAAATAGTTTAAAATCACATCAGCACCGATTAGTTTAACATCACATCAGCACGGATTTGTGAGATGTTTTCGCGGATGTATGCATTGAAATAAATGCAAGGACAGAATGGTGGTTAAAGTCACATCACCCCAAAAAGGGAGTTTGTGAAATGTTTTGCTGATGCAGGAAATAAAGGGAATGAGATTGAAAGAGTGATAGATGTTGTTTAAAGTCACATCACATTTAACATCACATTAGCACAAAAGAATATTTAATCACTTATTAAGGACTGAATGTTTAGAAACATAGTGATGAGATTACAGTTGACTTTAACTAGTACTATTATATTATGATTTACTACTATATTTAATAGTCATTATATTCTATATATTTAATAATCACTATAATAATCAGTATATTCTCTGGTAATAAATTACTAATAATGAAGCAAGAATGTTAAAAAGCTGGAAACAAATTTTATTCTCAAACAAAAACAACAAAAATAAATAATCACCCGTACAAACTTATCATTCAGAAACAAACCAAATTAACGCAATTTCGATAAACAATTAAATCCTTATAACATAAAATTCAAACATTTTAAATAAAAGTCAAAATATTCGAATCTCAAGAAACCTGATCAAAAAGCAGACGCAGTTGACGTTCTGACTCCCCCACCCATTTACTGAGACAGTCGGCCCCCTTGCGCATAAAAAATGCGACCTTAACATCCCCCTGCCCGCATTCATTGGCGAGACAACGAGCCACCAGCGTCTTACCCGTCCCTTGTGACAAGAATAGAATCAAAAACAAAACAGAGGATAGATTTTTCCTAATTCGTTTTATTTCGTGAAACTTTAAAATGGCCCTGACTAATAATTTTGAGTATTATGCTTAGGAATCTAGGATTGAGGTTAGAGTTAGGATTGAAGTTAAGGTAAGTGCTAGGGTGTTACGTTTAAGGTTAGGGTTATTAATTGACGGGGATATTTTGTCGGGTTAATGTATTCGGCGCCGTTTTGTCAGTGTATTGTTTTATTTTTTATTTATACAATTTAATTATTTTGTCAGTACATTTGCTTTATGTGCTAAACCAATTAAATATATGGATCAATATAATGACCTATATAAGTTTTCATAGACTGACAAAACATTCAGAATGTAAAATCTTTACTTGACATCTGTAAATTAAGCATAAATCGATGCGCAAATTGACACAATTTGACACAATAACAATAAATACACAATTTGAAACTGCAGAAGCGAAAGAATTAACGAAAACTTTCACATACCGGGTGGTCCGTGAAAAAGTACGCCCCTTGGGGGGGCTACTTTAAAACGAGTGAATACTTCGGGGTACAGAAGTGGAAATACTACCATTTCCTTGAGGGAACGTAGGTGTTTAGACAAACCGCCAACGTTGTCAAACATTACCTGAATGGACATTATAACTTCGATTAAAATCTAGAAAACTTTAATTTTAATAAACTTAAACTTTAATTAAACTTTAATAAATAAACTTTAATAACTTATAAATAAACTTTAATTCTTTGCATTCAACTTAGATTCTATACAATACGACTTTTTTATTCTTATATACAATAGAAAATGTTGTGTTTACAATATTTACATTTTCTGTGCTCTTTTATTCAATATGTAATTTCATTATTAATTACATACAATCTCATTTTTAAGTAACTACGTTAAATTTACGTGCAATAATTCTTAGTTTCCAAGTAACCAAATAATAAGCAAAAAGCCAAGTAATAAGCCGAGTAAAAAGCCAAGCAAAAAGCCAAGTAATAAGAAAAGCAATAAGCCAAGCACGCACCGAAGTATCTATACTCATAGGATCTACATCAGCCAAGCTTGCTCCGGACTTAGCTCTATCTCTTAAGTCACCCGACATTAAATCTTCAGATCTCATATTCATCGGCAAAAATCTATCAAAATAATACAAAAGAATCGATTTAATAAAAAGGATATAAAACTTCTAAAACTGGCAAGTTAGATTTCTCAAAACTGAATGAAAGAATGTTAAGTAATGTTTGTTATGCGCTTTAGTCTAATACCATTAAATTACATTGTAATCGTAAGGTTTAAGGTTACGTTTAACGTCTGGATTACCGTATTATATGAACGATGTCTCAGACGTAGCTGTTAATTTAAGCGTCTTACTAAAGGGTGCAGCTAGTTAAAGAAATAATTAATTATCCGGGATTCGAAACCTATCAATTTTGAAACCAAAAATAATCTGATTATTAAATTAATTTTACAGATTAAATAATCGTAATAACTCTACTTATGGTAACTCAAATAACTGCAGCATTAGAGTCATAATAGATGTAGGAAATTAATTTCATTATATTATACTAGTCAATAGTCTTGCGAATGTATCGAGTATATAAAAAAACTGCAAATATCACACGATACCTTTGTCTAGCTATCGCCATACTCTTAGCTTTGCGTCGCTCAAAATGCATCTCGTCATCGGATGATCCGCCACCGGAACTTGACGTTGAACTGTGGAACGCCGATCTACGACTGTAACAATGACATTTTTACTCTTTTATACAATTACAGATAAAATATATACGTACACAAGTGGAAAGCCCGTCCACGGACGGGGGTGGAAGAGTTCTAGAATTGGAAAGAACTTAACCTAATCCAACAATAATCAAAGAAATTGTCTAATTTTTGTTTAAAGTGGAAGCTTCTGCAGGAATGATATCTAACGCTTTATATAATTATTTAATACTCTCTCTCTCTCTCTCCCTCTCTCTCCCTAACTTAACCTAACCTAACAGTAATCAAAGAAGTTATCTTGTTATTGTTTAAAGCGGAAGCGTATAGCATTATAATATTATACAACAGATGTGAACAATTAAATACAGTGTATTATAACATTTTAAATGTGCGCCGCCACCTGGCGAATAAATATTATATAATGCTATTCGAGCGAGTGAGACAGGAGAGTCGATACAATTTATATAAGATATCACACGAGATTCTTTTTTTTTAATACAAAAACGCAGTCTGTTTAAAAATTAAAAATGTATTTTAATTCAAATCGAACAGATCGATTTATCCCACAAATAACAGAAAATGTAAATTTTATCAAAATTGAGATTTGTTTTTCAAACCGTCGTCGATGCATTCCCCTAGCTGACGATTCTCTCACCGGTCGGTATGAAGACGCATTAGGCAACTCTCTCGACGCTTCCAGTCGCGACGAATGTCTCTTTATCCTTTCTAAACAAACGTCACATCAGCGCAAAAAAATTAAATATTAAAAAAATCCACAATTTTTTAATAAAATGTAACCTTCGTTTAAAAACTTGTAATAATTCGATTTTTTTACTATTCGATTTATTTGCGCTCCGATGTGACGATGGAATATTGCTACGCGTAACTTCTATGTATCTAGATAACTTAACGCCACATCGGCACGGATATAAACCAAAGTATTTTTACAAACAATAAAAATGAAACTAGACAAAAAAATTACTCACCAATAGGGGGCGCCATATAGGTTTTTGTTTTAGGACAATGCGCTCGTAAATTATACGACTTTCTGCTCGATACCCCCCTCGATGTCTTCTTATCATCATCGTCTTCGTCATCATCATCATCATCATTATTATTATCATCTAAAAAAAGTATATCATCATTAGATAAATAATAAAACATGAATAAATACATTCCAAACCCACTGATCAAAAACATTAAAGAAATAAAATTATATTTACGCACTATACGCAGTCGATTCATAAATAAATCATCCGCATTACTATCAATATTGTGCTGACGTAAAAATCACACAAACTTACGTTTACCGTTTTCCGCGCGTTCGCTTTTCACCGCCGGTTCATCCATCTCAGTGGATGAAGACGACGACGACGATGATGTAGACGACGTTTCATCACTGCTTTCTGGCTTAGCGCTATCATGATGTATAGGTATGCCGTACATATCGCGCGATACCTGTCTTCTGTCGCGCTTGACACGACTGTACATGTCAGTGCCGGTCTGTGACGCGCAAAATTATAAAAAAAAGTTAAAACACATTTAAATATTAGTTAATTTAAATTAAGTTTTACTCTTAAAAAAAAAAAAAAAAAAATTCGCGTACCTCTCTGGTCGCGTCATCAAATCTCTGGCCCCGCCTACTTCTGCGAGTCCCCGCCCCTTTCTCCTCCCCCTCTCCATTTATCTCCTCCTCCTCCTCCCCCCCGTCTCTACTATCTGAAACTAGAGACAGCTGTTTCTCAATGAGACTCTGATTGAACGTGTCGTAGACGAATTTCTTGCGTCTTGTGCTGCGTCTAGTCAGCGACGCGTAATCGTCGTGCATGTGACATCTGAAAGAGTCGTATGTCGTATTTATGGCATTTCTACTGATAACGTTTAAGAGATTTTATTGGACTTTTGTGACACTTATGATAACATTTTATTGATGACTTTTCTTTCTACTTATCAGTCTGGTCATATTTCATAACATTTTATTGATGATTTTATGACACGACATTGTATTAATGACCTTTATGACATTTATTAACAACTTTTAATGACTTTTATGACGCCTATAAAATTTTTATAGCTTTTATGACATTGATAATATTTTATTCGCAACTTCTATAACGCTTATGCCAGAATAATATATCTTATGACAGAATAAAATAGATCAATTAATATAAACTTACCTTCGAGATGACTTGCGCAATGGTGAGCAGTTATGCACTTTAGGTAAGCTCTCAAATTCACTCAACTCACCCTCGCTCTCTGAACGACGTCGCTTGCGTCGACGTTTTTTAGGGGACCTGCGCCCCCTTACCTCCTCCTCCCCCTCGCTACATTCTATCTTGCAACCCTAGGATTAAAAATGCTCTTTTTAATGTCACATCAGCACACAAAAAGATATGTGAATTGGGTTTAACGCTATAGTGCTAACTTAAGGAATACTATAAATTGTTATGTATTTAAATAAAAGTATTTAACTTCAGATTTATACTACATATTTTATTAGTATTCCCATATATAACAAGTAAAGAAGGGGGGGGGTTACGAGATCAGTTTGATCGTATTTTAATTAGAAAATCACATATAACATACATTTGGGTATTTTTTTAATTGTCAATTAACTATTTAGACGTAACCTTAAAAATTATACGTCCCCCTATAAAAAAAAATGCATACTAAATTTTCCTATCCCCACGGGGGTCAAAATTACCCCCAATAATCTTTCAAAAAATATCTCTACAAGTTGAAGACAAAGGAGAGCGCAGGACTCACGTTAATCTTCCCCGCGTCCCGTCGCGTCCCTTCCTCGTCCTCCTCATCCTCCAGTCCCCCCGACGCTAGGGTGGCGCCCGCGTGGGGTCGGGGGTCGTCCCCGTCGGCCAGGTCCCCGCTAGTCCGGGTTTTAACCATTTCTTTTTAACCCCACTTTTATAACCCGCCTTATTACATGTGGGACATTGAACCAGTTTCTATAATCTGTACCATGCTAAATGGAAATAATATGGGAACAAGCTTGTTCCCAGAATTGTTTCCTAAATGTATGGAAAGAAATTTTCGCTTAAGTGTTGGGAACAGTTTGCTCCCATCATGTTGGGAACAATAAGTTGGGAACAATTTGTTCCCAAGTTACGAACAAGTTTTTGGGATCAACTTGCTCATAATAACAAGTTCTTGTAGCGAGGTCTAATATTTTAACCGGTTGCGCCCACTGATCTAATAACGTTGCAATCTTTATTAAATAATGTTTTTAATTATTTCCAGCAAATTTAAACCGATTTATAACCAAAATACCATCAATTAAACGTTTTATTAATTTAAGTTATATAATATATAACTAGTAACACGGATAAAAGGGGCGGAGTTAACTATAAAACGAGGTCTCGCTCTATATCAAAGAAGTGTCTGTAGCGAGGTGTAATATTAATCGGTTGCGCCCACTGAATCACAAAAGTTGTAATCTTCATTAAATAATGTTTTAAATTATTTCAAGCAAATTTTACCCGATTTATAACCCAAATACTATCAATTAGACGTTTTATTCAGTTAAATTATATGATATATAAATAGTTACACTGATAATAGGGGCGGAGTTAGTTAGAACACTTGGTCTCGCTACGGTGTCTATAGCGAGGTCTAGTATTTTAGCCGGTTGCGCCCACTGAATTAATAACGTTGAAATCTTTATTAAATAATTATTTTAATTATTTCTAGCAAATTTAACCCGATTTATAACCAAAATACCATCAATTAGACGTTTTATTAATTTAAATTATATAATATATAATTAGTTACCCGGATAAAAGGGGCGGAGTTAACTATAAAACGAGGTCTCGCTCTATATCAAAGAAGTGTCTGTAGCGAGGTGTAATA